>JAJJMA010240569.1:0-34293 GCA_023529015.1 Papaver nudicaule
TCATTTTACTTAATACGTCATTAGCTCCTGCTATATATACCTCTGAATTCTCTTATACTCATTTTATTCCTAAGTATTTGTGTTATGGTGCATCTCATACTATTAGTTACAATGGGTGTATTGGTAAAATCTACTCCATGGGGATTTTACCAATTACATTTTGGAGCTAGATAAGGTCTGGACCTGTTTTTTCTAAAAAAAAATCCCTTGATTCATCAAAACTTGAGCTACTTTCTTCCTCTAATGATACTGTTAGTTGTAAAAATGTGACTTTTAGTCTTTTCCCGTCATAAAAATAGTATTTGCAGTATGTTAGAGGCAGATTATCTTTTCATACCTTCAAAGTTTTTCCTTTTAGCAGTTTGAAAAAGCATTTCATTGGTTTTAGAAACTTGAGAGTCAGGAAAAGTTCTCTATTTTAGGGCATGTTTTGCTAGTCTTCAGCATATTTGTAGCTATGATTAAAACTGGTTCTCCCTACTTGGTCCGGCATGGTGTGGTTGCATTTGTAGAATTTAATCTTTATGAGGCTTAGAGGACATTCCATGGTTTATGAGAGTTGCACGATACCAAAATCTTTCCTTTTACAATTACAATATCCCTAATCAGGATTTCTCTGGTAGTACTTTGAAAATCATTAGTAGGAACTTTGCGCCGTACGATTTTGATCCAAAAATGTGGAGATTTTTGCAAAACTTTGGTGTTTTTAGATCCCATGGGTTTTTCAAAATTTAGGATTTTTCTCAACTGACAGGATTAGGTCACTCTCTGTCAATAGTACAACTAGGTCTGCGCTTTTTTGTCTGTTTTTTGGCTGTATTCTGCTCTCCAAAAAAAAAAAAAAAAAAATAATCTTAACTACCTCCACTAACCAATTTGGCATTTGCTAACAGTACAACTAGCTTAATACTGTAAGGAAGTGCTTTTGTTGTTTTCTACTCAGGAATAACGAATGGCGTCTAGACGAAAAGGAAGTACGGCATCAACAAGCAAGTCTCCCAAGTTTCCCATTTCAGCCCAGCCGTTGGTATTTCCCAGTCGGCGTAACCTCAGGAGTGCAGCGGTACCACCATTGGATTTTGCACATGACTTTTTCCTAAGCGGCACTTCAGGTCAGCAGTCAGCAGCTCCACCGTTAGTGGCACAGCAACAACAGCCAGCAGTTCCACAACCAGCGGCAGAGCAGCAACAATCAGCTATCTTACAGTCGGCGGTACTACAACAACAATCAGCAGTCTAGGATAACGTAATAATAGAGGATGTAACTCATTTAGACGGGATACCAGAGGATGAAAACGAGACAGAAGCTTCTATCCAAAGAAAGGGTAAAGTTGTGGATGACGGTATCACTAAAAAAGCAGCAGTGGCCGGCGATACTTCCCATGCAGTAGAGGGATTATCCAGAGCGGTAGGCAGTAGCCCCAATACCAATGGCATAGTTTCAAAGGCAGGCGACAATGGTCACATGGTAAACGGGCAAACCTCAAAGGATGTGAAAGGTAATAGTACAATGGCGGCAATTGCTGGGACATCAAAGACAATGCCGATAGCAATTTCAGAAGGTAAAGCCGGATCCACTAATACTACAGAAGAAATGTTGAAGAAATTCTTTGAGCAGAGCACTATAAATCAAGCCCAGATGCAGTTACAAATGCAAGCTCAAATGGAACTTATCCTTCAAAGTCATCGACAATTAGCAGAGCAAAATAAAAAGTTGATGGAAAGTCGTAGTAGAAGCCGCTCAGCATACACAACCCATAACACTGAAAGAAGTAAATCTAAGAAAGCGGATGTGGCGGCATCGGTAGCAAAAAAGGAAGAGGGGAGTAAGAAAGCTGAAAAACATAAATTGAAAGAGGAAAGCTTTGCCGACTCGGATAAGATGAGCGGAATGAATGAATATGTGACAAGAGACCTACGCTGTATGAAAAAGCAATTAACAGAGGCAACAGAGGCACCAAAGGATGACAAATTTAAGAAGGCCATTTCTGAGGCAAAAAAGACGCCATTTGTAGATCAGATTACCTATGGGAGGGTATCCAAGAGATTCTCTATGCCAACTTTCACTTCAATTTTCGACGGTTCGGGAGACCCATCTCAGCATTTGAAGATCTATAAGAGAGATTTAACAGCATGGACTGGTTCAGATCCAATAATGTGCATGTCGTTCCCTGCCTCCCTTAAAGACGAAGCGTTGGCGTGGTTTGACGGTTTGGAGGCAAAATCAATAATGACTTATAAGGAATTGGAAGAAATATTCATATCGACTTACATCCAGAATAATAGAGTCCGTCCAGGAGTGGAAAGTTATTTAATATCAAGAAAAGACCTTTGGAGACTTGCAGAAGCCATATTATGAGGTGGAGAAAACTCTGTAGCGAGGTAGGAACGGCGGTCTCTGATAACGAGAAGATGCGGGCGTTTACCAGTTCAATAGAGACAAATGATCCAATGTTTCAGGCTTTATATTGGAATCCGCACAAAGATATGAATGAAATGAGTGCTAAGCAAAATGAATGGTTGTCTTACGAAGAAATGCAAGAAGAAAAGACTCGCCAAAAGAAAGAAAAAGCAACGCACATCAATTCAATAAACAATTTTTCGCCAGCTGAGCAGGAAGAAATGAGAAAGGAATGGATTAAAATGGAGCAGAAGAAGCTAGAAGCATTGTTAGCAGGTCCCACTTCAACAGTAATCGTTCCGCAAAAACCACAAGAGCAAGAACAGCATCAGCAGAGTAATGGCCAGCAGTGGAATCAAGGTAAAAGGGATAATTATGATGGAAAAGACGGTCAAGACAATAGAGGAAGATATGATAACAGAGGAAGGTACGCCAATAATGATAGGAGAAACTATGGCGATAATAGAGGTGGATACGACAACTGGCGGTCAGGAAATGGTGAGAGAAGATTCAACAACGATAATCGTAGGTTCGGCGACAGAAGACCAGGGTACCCAGACTTTCAAGATGCTACGTTACCAAAGCTTTGTGTTACATACACTGATGCGTGGGGGCAGATAGAAAGTTCGGCGTCAAGGAATGAGATCCGCTATCCTTTCAATAGAGGAAACCATATGCATCCTATTACAAACACTAGTCAATATTGCCAATATCATCAATTTCATGGTCACTCAACTGAGAATTGCACTGGAGTTCAACGAGAAGTACACAGATTCATTCGCATGGGAAAATTCCAAGATTTCTTAGAGCTACCCCCAGCACCGCTTATGGCAGTTCAACCAATCCAGAGTATACCTCCTAAACCAGAGGTCTTTGAAGTAGAAGTTAAGAGGGATCTTAAGGAGTTAAATTGTTTTTTCATAGTGCATTCCACGATCAGTAGAGTCGAATTCCATAATAATGTCATGACAAGGATACACAAGCGGGATAGAAATGGTAAGGAAATCTTCAGTGTCGCCGCCAAGAAAAGTCCGCTATTGGAGTGGATGAAGAAGCCAGTTAGTTTTTCAGCGGTAGAGGTGCCAGCTGACGGAAGAGACCATTTGGACCCGCTGGTATTAACTATTCAAATGGGAGAGTTTAAAGTTCCAAGGGTACTCATCGATCCAGGCAGCTCTGTGGACATTCTCTTCAACTCAGCATATCAAGCTATGGACTCTGAAGAAAAACCAGTAGAGCCGCTCATCCCGTCTACATATAGTATTTATGGGTTTAACGGTATTGCCTCCAAACCTAAAGGGGAAGTTACGCTAAAAGTAGTAACTTGTGAAACTTTGATCATGGATACTACCTTTTGTGTGGTGGATGTTGATTCGCCGTATGCAACAATTTTTGGAAGACCGTGGTTACACAGTATTAAGGGGGTACCTTCGACCTATCATCAGCGGCTGAGGTTTCCAACTCCACGAGGGGTCGCCGAGTATATTGGTGATCCATCTACGGCTAAGGCCTGCAATGAAGTGGACGTCAAGATGCGCGAAACCAGAAAAGCAATACTGAATGAGAAAAAAAAAGAAGGTCAAGGAGTTGGTAAAGGCTAGAGAAATTAATGAGGTAGTCGCCGACCCAAACAAGTATATTCATTCTTTGGAGGAGGGCGACTCTTCAACAAAATCTGCAGCGGCACCCTTATAGCAATTAAAGGAACCTTCGCCAATGGGAGAGCCGGAATTACATTTCACAGCGGCAGAACCAACAAAAGATATCAACATCGGCGAAGGAGACATTACCAAAATGGTAAAGATTGGTACCTTGTTGAGTGAAGAGGAATCCTTGCAGTTGGAAGCTCTATTAAAAGAATATGTGGATGTCTTTGCTTGGGGAATGAATGAAATGCCAGGCATTGATCCAGAAGTTGCATGTCATAGGCTGGACATTGACCCGAAAATCAGGCCATTCAAACAGCGTATAAGGAAATTGGCGCCAGTGTATAAAGAGGAAGTTGAAGCAGAAATTGATAAGATGAGAGCATCTGGCATCATTAGACCAGTGCAATATCCTGAGTGGATAGCCAATATGGTGGTGGTGCCTAATGTTAGGGCATTGTCCGGTCAAACCCACTAGCGTTGGTATGTCAAGCTGGTTGTCAGTTTTAGGTGTCAAAACACAATTCTTGATTTAGCCTACTAGAGTTTAGATTTCGGAATTGGGATATAGACTAAGTAATAGAGACCTTGAAGACGAAGACTGTGAAGACAAAGAAGACATCAATTATTCTTCATCGACAAAAGGTTAGTAGGAGTTATGACTTTTATGGAAATTCTTCTATTCTACTTTCTCTATCTTTCGAAATAGTCGGCTACTTTAGTAGTGATATAATAGCGATTGAGATCGTGTTCTTGTCTACATGACCATGTGTTATGTTAGTGTTTGTTCCCGCAAATACTAAGGTTACAAGAATGCATGAGATAGATTCGATACCATTTTGTCCATTGCAATGGTTTGCTTGCAAATCACTTGTTGGATATGGGTGAATCTAAAAGGAGTACTCTTGAGCAAGAGTCCGGTGGATTATAGCTGAGGGCGTCTCACACGTCTAAGTACTGGTTAAGCCCAGAACTTCCAGCGGGTCCAGTTAAACCCTAATTAGAATGGTGGACGGTTCCCGAACCGTACGTGAACAGAAACTTGAGATTTCTTCTGAGTTCCAAAGTGTCATTTAGTACGCGTACCTACGTGAACCTCTAAATCGATACTTTTGGCTGTAATTCAAATGGACGGTTTGCGAACCGTCCCAGGTGAATATTCTCTGGAATTTCACTCGGGTTAAACTCTGAACTCCTTTATCTCTTAGTTGGACTTGGTTATCACGAAAATATCTTTTGTGGTCCATCTAACGATCCTCAATGTGTCAATAAGAAAAAGATTATCTCTGGTCTGTTGGATCTCTATTGAAGTGTTTATGAGCTAATAAAACACTTGGCAGATAAATGATAAAAAGATTTCCAATTTAGATAAATCTAGGTTACTTGGTTTGCAAGTTAGGGTTTCCTAAACTTGTGGGACAAGAAACTAGTTGCTTTATTCCAAAGCAACCTATCTTATTGAGTGTTATAAATAGAGGTGTCTAAGGACGAATACCGCAAACATCAAGCATACGTGAAGGTCCTTTGGGAAGTGATCGTAAACTCTTTTCACTTCGGTGAATGCTTGTTGTGGTATAATCATCCTCTATTAGGTAGCAGTTCCTCTTGGGATTTACCTAACGACTATAAAGACTTCTCTTGAGAGTTGGGAAGCACAGGTAGGAGATTGAGACCTTAGTGGTTGAAATCGGAGTAACCTGTAACCTTGGTAACGTGATTACGTTCTTGTCTATTCTACGGTCCTTCTCTTCTGATATAAGGCCATTCAAGAACTGATACGTTATATACAAGGTTGAAAGGAGCAACGCACGGCTGCACTCGGTGTTGTAAGACCTAGTTAGCTCCAGTTGTATAAGTTTCTTAATTGATTCTTCGTGTACAACTGAGGTAGAGACAAGTTGGGCATAGTTTACTCGGTTTACTTTTCAGCCCCCGCTTGTAAGTAGATTTCCGTATGACCTGGAGCAATCCGAAGGAAGTCACTTTGTGTATGTCAAACTGATAGAGGACAGTTCAAACATACATTCGATAATTGAGGTTGCAAAGCCGGAATTGTTGACACAAGCCTTTAACAGCGGTTAAAGCAACTCCTAGGCCTGTAACAGACGTCAGCTAGGGGAATTAAGTGCGTGACGATCTGTGGGGGATCTAGAGACGTAAGGAGTGCGACAGTATCCAGTTCGCTTGGAGGGTTGGAATTGGTCTCTGCTACATCCCAGACCGAAGTCTTATAGTAGGCTAGTGTTTGTAGTCAGTTTGTACTGTGCGGTGTTCAATCTGGACGAGGTCCCGAGGTTTTTCTACAGGTCGTAGTTTCCTCGTTAAAAAAATCTATGGTGTCTTGTGTGCTTTACTTTCCGCATTATATTCTCTGATTATATAATTAAAGCAAACACAAGAAGTACGTTATTATAAACCTGATCGTTGTCCTCAATCCATCCCTTGGATTTACCAAGACCCTGTCTTGTGTTGGACTGATCCTTGTGATCCAAACTCAGGTTAACGGATCTGGATATTGATTTTTGAGATCGTCTAGATCTGACCATAAGTCTCACGAGCCCAAACGAAAAGTTGGTTGTATTTCGGTACCCCTGCTTTTTCACCCAAGAAGAATAAAGGCGTAAGAATTTGTATTGACTTCAGCGACTTGAATAGAGCGTGTCCAAAGAACAGCTTTCCATTGCCAAGCATAGACCAGACTGTTGACGCTACTTCCGGGCACGAATTGTTATCTTTTATGGACGGTTACTC
The DNA here is from genome assembly GCA_023529015.1 of Papaver nudicaule. Classification (NCBI taxonomy): domain Eukaryota; kingdom Viridiplantae; phylum Streptophyta; class Magnoliopsida; order Ranunculales; family Papaveraceae; genus Papaver; species Papaver nudicaule. The sequence goes on from JAJJMA010240569.1 coordinate 6,799, forward strand.
TGGGTATAACCAGATACCGCTAGCAGAAGAAGACCAGCGGCACACGGCGTTCTTTTCTACCAAAGGATTATTTTGCTATACAAGGATGCCCTTTGGGCTCAAGAATACTGGAGCTACATACCAAAAGATGGCTCAGGATATGTTTGAGAAATGGATAGGAAAAACCATGGAAGTTTACGTTGACGATATGTTGGTCAAGAGTAAAATAAAAAGGAATCATGTGCAAGACTTAAAAGAGATATTTGATCACATGTGGATAACTAAGTTGAAAATTAACCCTGCAAAATACGTGTTCGGCGTCACCTCTGGCAAATTTTCGGGGTATGTTGTCATAAAAAGCGGTGTGGAGGCAGATCAAGCAAAAATTAAAACCATTATGGATATGCCCTCGCCAGTAACCTTAAAGGATGTGCAGCGCCTAAATGGCATATTGGCGTCTTTAAACAGATTCATATCGCGGTTTTCTGATAAGTGCAAGTTATTTTTCCAAATGTTGAAGAAAGGAGAAAAATTTAATTGGACAAATGATCATGAAGCGGCTTTCCAAGGAATCAAGAATAATCCACTCACTGAGATTGGAGTTCCCAGCTACTAACAATGAAGCAGAGTATGATTCACGCTATGCGACTTATTATCGAGATGGACATCTGCAACATTCGCCTAACCAGTGATTCTCAATTGGTCATTCGACAAATCTTGGGGAGATATGAAGCGCATGATAGTTCACTACAAAAATACCTTAGACTGGCCAGAGAATACGCTCAGAAGATCAGCGGTATAGAGTTCAGGCATATATGTAGAAAGGACAACAGGCACGCCGACGCTTTGGCGTTCATTTCTTCTATGATGGTGGACCCAGAAGTGCCTTCTATTGCAATTGAACGAGTAAAAATATCATCAGTAGAAGGGAGAGAGCGCGGAGAAGACCTTGGGCGCTGAAGAATCATCAGAAACGGATCGGCGGACTCCTATCAGATATTACTAGAACACCTTACCACACCTGGAAATAAAGTCCTAACGCATAAAGTAATAAGCAGATCGGCGAACTATGAGTTGAGAGATGGGGTATTATATCGAAGATCATTCTCGGGACCATTATTATGGTGTGTATCAAGGGAAGAAGGAAAGGAGCTACTAAAGGTGATCCACGAAGGGGATTATTGAAATCATAGCGGGCAACGGGCATTGGCTTTAAAAGTAAGAATGCAAGGTTATTAATGGCCTTGGATGAATGGTGACGCTGCAGAATATGCTCGACGGTGTAAGCAATGTCAGCTCTATGCAAGAAGAATAAAAGCACCAGCAGTGTCATTAAACTCAGTCTTAAGCCCTTGGCCCTTTGCCAAGTGGGGGATTGACATTATTGGGCCGCTGACCCCAGGTTCAGGACAACGGAAATACATTATCGTAGCCACCGATTACTTCACCAAATGGTGTGAAGCCAAGGCACTAAGGCAAAGAACAGGAAAGGAGGTATTCGTTTTCATCTGGGAGAATATATTTTGTAGGTTCGGCGTCCCAGCAGAAATTTGTACTGATAATGGAAAGGAATTAGTTGGCGAGAACATTGAAAATCTACTAGCTACATACGGCGTAAAACTGGGGAAGTCAACTCCAATATATCCGCAGAGTAATGGACAAGCGGAAGCCACAAATAAAACTATTGGAATGGGGCTGAAGAAGAGAGTGGAAGGACATAAGAAAGCTTGGTGTGAGCACCTGCACAATGTCTTGTGGTCTTACATGACAATAGTTAGAGAAGCAACTGGAGCGTCTCCCTTCCTACTCACTTTTGGGGCAGAGGCGGTACTTTCATCAGAAGTTATACTGCCAACAACAAAACGCGAAGCTTGGGAAAAGAATTTGAATACAGATTTAATCTTGGCAAAGTTAGATGATTTGGAAGAACAACGACTTATTGCCTTAACGCACATGGAGAATTATCATCGCCGTCTAGCCAGGGAATACAACAAGCGCGTCATCCCAAGAGACTATCAACCCGACGACCTGGTATTACGTGAGATTTCGCCGTATCAGAAGAAGAAAGGATGCAAGAAGCTGGAGCCAACATGGGAAGGTCCTTACATTGTAAAACGTGCAGCTGGAAGTGGAGCCTATGTGTTGATAGACGAGCATGGCAAAGAACTTGAGCACCCTTGGAATCCCAAGTTTATTAAAAGATTTTATCCTTGAAGTTGCATATAAAATCCGAAGTCTTGGGCGGGCATAATACCCAAGACATCTTATTACCTTTGTAATCAGCGGTAAATAAGATCCGGGGACGTAGGTTTGCTAACATGCGTCGAACCCCATTAACAAATCACTGTGTCTTTAAGTTTTTTTTTACGTATGGCGACCTACACTCAAGGCTTACATAGCCATTTACTGAGGCAAAATTGCCATACATTTTCAAGGCTTACATAGCCATCTACAGAGGCAAAATTGCCATATATTTTCAAGGCTGACATAGCCATCTACAGAGGCAAAATTGCCATATATTTTCAAGGCTCACATAGCCATCTACAGAGGCAAAATTGCCATATATTTTCAAGGCTTACATAGCCATCTACAGAGGCAAAATTGCCATATACTTTCAAGGCTTACATAGCCGTCTGCTGAGGCAAAATTGCCATAAATCCTCAAAGGCCAAAAGGCCATACGATAAGGCAGAATTGCCAGAAATATATTTAAAAGCTAAATTTTATGCGTTGTGGCAACTTTGTTTAAGATTTTAAAGGCTAAAAGGCCATTCACTAAGTCAGAACGGCTAACCATCATTAAAGTCGTTAACAGCCGCTAAGGCAGAATGTGTGAATTATCGTAAGTCATGATTTACTCGCCTGGTATAACAAACCAATTGGGACCCTAATGATAAAGCTATGGATAAGGGTAAATCTGGCCATTGGAACTACAAGTCCTTGCGTGTTACTTGTTGATCTGTAAGTGATGGCTTAAAAATATAAAACTCCTATCAGGTAAACCACCCCACTTATAATAGATCGCCGACGGGCACAAGTAACAATGTATAACGGAAGGCTGTGATATGGACCAGTGGAACAACCATTAGCGGATCATTTGGACCAAGCGGTTTTGATTATATCAGAGGCAAAAGAAACAGGGTCGCTCAAATAGGTCTTAGAGGTACTTATATAAAAATAAAAGTTCATTTACGCTAAGCAAATATTACATATGGAAAGCCGCTAAATAAAAAGTAGCATATGTTAGTCAAGGCAAGAAAGCTTGAATATTAAGACTAAGGATGCTGGCTGGTTGAGGACCCATCCTTGATAACCTGAAGTTCAGTAGGCTTCTTGGAATTGTCCATAGCCAATTTCATGTCGGCATCAAACGTGACGTCATTAGTCTCCTGGTTGTCAGCGGTAGCAGGATCTTTCCCCTTCATAATTTGCAGAGGCGTGGCGGGAATACTGTCATTTCCATCAGGGTTATCACGGTTATCTTCATCATCTTCACTTTCATCCTCTTCAGACTCAGACTCGCTCTCTTCATCTTCATCATCCTCAGTGTCCCCTTCATCTCCGACATTTTCTTCATTTACTTCGGCGTCCCTTTCATCAGTAATAGCGGGAAGAGTACCAACAGACATACCTAGAGGAAGAACGTCAAGAGCATACGCTGTAGGAATTTCTATATTGTGCTTGGGGCAAAATTCAGCCAAGTATAACTGAATAGCAACAAAACCGCACATATTCACATTCTCAATATGATGCGCCTCCCGTTCATGTGTTGTTTTCCTTGCAAGATTTAGCTCAGTCTGTAGAGTATCATGCGCTTTCTGAAATTTGGCAGTCTTGGAGGCCTCAGTTTCGAATTTCTTTTTGAAACCTTGGAGGGTCTTGACTTCATTCTCAAGGTTGATGATCTTGCCAGAGCATTGGAGATGTTCTGTCCTTAGCTATGCATGTTTTCTTCACATGATTGATGTTCTTTGATTTCATTCTCAAGTTGAGTAATCCGGGAAATACATCCTTCATGTTCTTTGGCGGCAGCAGATTGTTGTTGAAGTTGGGATTCCAACTCCTTGTTTTTCTCTGAAAAAAGGTAGAGGCAAAAAAGAACAGAAGCAGAGGCAATTAATAGAGTCGGAGGCGAGTATGAAAACCCTAAGGAAACTACCTTCTAGCTCACGCACATGCATACGAATACCCTCCTAGGCAACCTTAATCTGATCCAATTTACCTAAAATCTCTTGATCAGAACAAGGACCAACAACTTGATTGATTCTGAGCTTAAGAGAGTTATTTTCATCATTTAATTGCCTAGCGCGGTCTCCATGAAGTTGGGCGAAATCTTTATGACGCTGAATCTCCTGACGAGCGGCGGCATCCCTTTCAGCGGTCTTACAAACTAGCTGAGAAGATAATCGAGTAACGGTAGCCTTCTCGGTTGTTAATAAAGAAGAGGTTCTCGTATGCTCCACAATAGCTCTCTCCTTGGACTTACACTCTAGTTCTGCTAAACGGGAGGCATTATCGCGCTCACTCTTAATCCACTCCACGTCTGCTTGGGAAGCTTTGAGAAGACGGTCAAGATTTACATTAAGGTCAGAGACATTACGTAACTCTCGGCGGTACCACTTAACATCTTGGTCAAAATCGAATAACATATTACACTGCCTAGCGTTAGCATTAGCCAGGTCGTCAATCTCGATTTCGACTCGCTTTAATCGTTTGTCATGATGTTGTTGGCGACCTTATAATAGACAAGGCCTAAAGGTTTTGGCAGAGGCAACAACAAAATGAAATGTTAAGTTGGGAAAACTAGAGAGAATGGCTAACCTCGGAGCTCTTTGTGTTCTCCTGATTCCTTTTGAAGGTATAGGCGTAACTTATTGGATTCCTTTTTCTCCTGAGATATCTGATGTTGCAATATAACTTTCTCCTTGCGAAGTCCGTCAACCTCTTGCTTCAATTGAGAGCTTAGCGAAATGCTGTCAAGGTTTCGTTGGAATTCCTAAATGATAAAGGGATTAGTACGTTCGGAGAAAATGCTGGTAAGAATGGTAACTATAAAGCTGAGGCAACAGCTTACCAGGACAGAACCACAAAGATGCTCATAGGGAGTGAGGTTAGCAACAACGGCAGTAAGCTCTGCAGGTTTCAGCGCCAATCCAGGTGTGCTTAGCTTACTCATTGATTCAAGATAAAGGGTATCGGGGCCGCCCTTGTCTTGACTAATCAGCTTCGAAAAATATTCAACCAACTTGTTCAGCGGTACTCGACCTTCAACGGAGCTGCCACTGACAGAATCTAAAGAGAGAAGCTGGAGAAGTAGCTTGGCGGCATCATCAGCAACAGAAGATTGGATGGGCGTCTTCACTTCAACAGTTGGGCGGAGAGGAGACTGCATTAGATTTCCAATGGACTGGTCGGCGCCACTCATGTCAGTATCAGTATGAAGCGGACCTTCAACAATGGGTTCTTGACTTATAGTTTGAACAATTTAAGTTGCATCCTTAGTTTCCCCAGCAGGCTTGCTTTGGTCAGCGGGTTTAGGAGATTCACTGCTAATAGTAGAATCAGCAACAGAATCGACACCCCCGGCAGGCTTAACGGAACCATCTTTTTTCTTGGACGCGTCAGCGGTATCATCCTTCTTTTTAGGCTTTGTGGGCTTACCCTTCTTCTTGGACGTCTTAGGATCAGTTCCTTACCAGAATCATTAGACGTCAAGCCGGGAAGACTCTTCATTTGGCTTTTGAGCCTCTCAAGGGCTTCCAGCTGCTGATCTTGTTTGCTCTTTTTCGGAGGTGGCTAAGGAAAGAAAGTAGTTGTTGTCGTCAGTTCTGGCAACAAACAGAGGCAAATATATACATATATTTTGAAATTTAATAAAAGTGTTTGTTACCTGAACTTCGTCTCCAGCTTTTTCTTTCCTCTTCTTGTTTTTAGTCTTCTTGGCGTCTCCCTTAGAAGCTCCCTTGGCGTCCTTTTTGCAAAATTCAGGCTTCTTCATCCAATGACCAATATTGCCAACAACGAATTTACCATCTTCCTTGATGTATTGGTTCTCCTCAGTCCAGACTTTCCAGAAATCAACTTTGGCAAAGTGAGAGTGCTCAGGAAGGAATTCTTTTCGGACAACGGTCTTATTTTCGTCTTCCCAACTTTAAGCCAGGGTCCTTCAACCTTGCAGGGAAGATCGTTCCAGTGGTTCTCGGTCTTGGCTCGTACAGTGGGTTTGGCGGCAGTTGAGGAGTCTTTATCAACGTTTCTCAAAAACCACTTGTCACCATCGAAAGCTTTCTTGGATACAATACGATAGGCCCAAGGCTCACCCGCCCTGTCGCAGTGTTTGACTTCATACTGAGCTTTGAAGTTCACTATGTCATACAGCTTTGGATCAACAAATTCAGGATTCCTGGTAACTTTTGAATAGTTGGTAGTGCCCTTTCGGCGGGCAATCCACTCGTACATTATGCGTATGGAGTTGGATGTAAGCTGAGCGGGGCTCTTATCAACATAGACCAACATCTCAAGAAGGATAGGGTCAGCGGGATCATACAACGGAAATCTGTACCCGGCCTTGAGCTGACCAAGGGAAATGATGAGATTATTTTCATCCTGACCTTCTTGGCGGATGTGATCTAGGAGCAGCGATTTTGTGGAGGATGTGATGCCGTCAAGAGGTGTAACCTTGGGCGCCTTGTTATCGACATGGTATTTTGTGCAATACTTACTACAATCACCCCAAGAGCATTTCTTTCTAGTCTTCTTCGGTGTCGGCGACCGTGAGGATTCTTCACGGTCAGATTCTTGAGTATGGGCCGACATCTCGGGCTCATAGGTGGTGTATGTGGAAGCCATTAAAGACGAAAAAAAGACCAGAAGGTGGCAGAATGGCCGGAAAAGAAGATCTGCAGAGAAGAAAAGTTGTCGGAGATGCGAGAAGAGGTCGAAAATGAAGAAAATAAGAAGAGTTAAGAAGAAGAGATGACAAAGAAGAAGATTTGGGTGGTGGAAACAAAAGAAAACAAGAAAAAGGAGGTTGAATTCGGTGGTCAGACGGCGGCGCGACGACGGTTAGGGTTTAAGGACAGAGCTCTGGAGAAAGAGAGAAGAAGAAAAATTTCAGAAGAAGAAACTGAGTTGACTAGGGGAAAAAGGAATTTATAGGGGAGAGACCTCAACCGGCGTAGCAAGTCATCAGGTCAAAAGGTACAGCCGAGATTCGCGACATGCAAGAAGACGTGGCGAGAATCAAGCAAGGTGGAATAGTGGTGATGATGTGTTGGCATTTTCAGCGGTATTGTATTTTCATCTTCGGCGACCAAAGATCTTGAAGATGAAAGAGGCAAAATGTAAGTGTAGAAAATGCCTTTACCCATCAAGAACGTTCTAGAAGTGAAGCCGTATAAGAATATTACCTCAGAAATATAGAACATCAGTAGTGGAATCTCTCAGCGGATGAATTAGAAGATAAGATAGGCGTCTGTCTTGAGAAGGCTACAACAGCGCATCCCATAGGAAGAAGGGGAAGGCGTACCAAGCAAAGTGGAGGTAGACACGTCACCGACAAAAGATGAGAATGTGGTTGAGCATTTAATGAAGATCAGAACGGTAGGATTGTCAGAGTTGACTCATTGACTCAGTGGGAGGTGAGTCATCGTTCTTATCCAATTCGAGATTAGAGACGCTGAAGTATAAAACGAGGTCGGCGGTATCCAGGATTGGCGAGTGAGGATAAGTGTTGTCAGAGTCATGTTTGTTTGTATTAGCTGTAATCCAATATGTATAGCGCCTATATAATTCCATGAATCGCAACTGAGAGAGGGGTTGGAAAAGTGAACTCTAGGGGTGATCTATAGAGAGATAAAAAAAATCAATTCTTACTCTCCATAGCTCAGAGAATAGTGAAGAACTTGATATTTGTAGAGTGATCATCATTGTCAAGGTGAGGAATAACACAAAACATGAGTTAATAAAATATACTTGAGAGTATTTGCTTTACTTGTTAATAGTTCTTCCTATATGATTCATTTTACTTAATATGTCATTAGCTCCTGCTATATATACCTCTGAACTCACTTATACTCATTTTATTCCTAAGTATTTGTGTTATGGTGCATCTCATATTAGTTACAATGTGTGTATTGGTAAAATCTACTCCATGGGGATTTTACCAATTACAACACTAGTGGAAGAGTTACCAATCACGAGGCTCCTAGGAAGTCTGAGTAAGAGCTAACCTTATCATTATTTTACCACAGTCATATTTGTCTGCCAATCGCGTTGTCAAACTCATAACTAGATTTACTGACGATGTCACTTTGTTTTTCGACCCGATGACTTATGTATATGTATAAACGAGCAAAACATGATTTTAACACTGGCTTCGCCAGTTGTCGTTTGCCTGCCAGTTTTTGCTGCCAAGGCCATTTAAAAAAAAAAAAAAAAACTTTTTATCTTAGCGTTCACCGTAGAATCATAAAAAGAAAAGTTCACCTATGCCTCTGTGTATATGATATAAATTCCGACCCTTGACTAAAATTGATCCATGCTAAAATGCTTCGAAATTTTGCTGGGAAGGAAAAGGTCGAAATAGGTAACTCTTCTTACGCCATGCTAAATAGATTATCCTATTAAAATAACAAATCACCATTTTGTGCTTACTTTGGAATGATATCATTCTACACTAAGCAGGGGACTTAATGTAGATGGTGGATTTTAGAATATAGGCAAAAATGTAAAACAACATGATGGGCTTAGAACGAACCCGTAATAGACAATAGTATTTTGCACCACCCAACAAAACAAAATAACTTCTAATGCAACCAGGAGAGCACGACTGCTGCAACGACTCTGGGTTGACAAGGAATGTTCTGGCCATCACCATCTTATGGTCACATATCGAGTAGTAATGCAACCAAGAGAGCAGGACTGCTGCAGCGAACCAGGTTGGACAAGGAATGCTCTGACCAGCACCATCTTATGGTCATACGCCACCCTTGTTATTTTTAGGCCACTAGGCCAAACTCGATGTGGATGGCGCTGGCCATCCCTAGGCCAGAGCTACCATGGTATGGCGCTGGCAATCCCTAGGCTACTAGGCCAGAGAAAGCATGGGATGGCGCTGGCCATCCCTAGACCACTAGGCCAGAGCAAGCATGGGATGGCGCTGGCCATCCCAAGGCCACTAGGCCAGAGCTAGCATGGGACGACGCTAGCCATCCCTAGGCCACTAAGCCAGAGCTAGCATGGGATGGCGCTGGCCATCCTTAGGCCACTAGGCCAAATCAAGCATGGGATGGCGCTGGCCATCCCTAGGCCACTAGGACAGATCAAATATGGGATGGCGCTGGCCATCCCTAGGCCACTAGGCCAAGCAATCTCGATAGGGGATGGCACTGGCCATCCCCAAGCCACTAGGCCAAAGAAAGCATGGGATGGCGCTTGCCAGAGCAAATTTGGGATGACGCTGGCCATCCCTTGGCCACTGGGACAAACAATCTCGACAGGGGATGGCGCTGGCCATCCCCATGCCACTAGACCAAAAGCAACATGGGATGGCGCTGGCCATCCCTAGGCCACTAGTCCAAGTAAAGCAATATGGGAAGGCACTGACCATCCCTAGGCCACTAGGCTAAACAAACTAATATGAGGATGGAACTGGCCATCCCCCACTAGGCCAAGATTCACTGGGATAGCACTGCCCACTTGGCCAAACCTAAGTCATAATGACAATCTGAGATATCCCTGACCGCTTGGTCAGAATAAGCTTGTAGGAAGTGCCAGCCTATGGTACGCTTTGGTCGTCTTTGGCCAAGTCTATTCTCATGATCTGTTCTGCTTATATTTCATGTAATAGAGGTTATCTCATGATAATACTACTTTAGCCAAACACATGTTTGAGACATTTCTTTAGTATCCATATTCTCCGAACACGGAGGTCATCTCACATCCTTGTAATCAGTATTGCTAAAAGACTCAACATCCAGCGATGGCAAGGTCAACTAAGTCAGTACGATCTTACTCGAACGAAGAGTTACATACATTATTCAACAGAGATGTCAACACGTGTCACAAATGGGGGGAGTTACATTAGGGTTTTGGTCTGGCGGTCTACGGCAGTTGTTGTGTGACACCCACTTAGAAAGAGATTATACTTTTGGGAATACTGGGTTAATGAGTAGTGAGCATGACTGGCAGTTAAGCTATACCTACGGGAGTAACTCCATCATTCCACTACCTCCACTACCTCCACTTTACCATTTTCCTCCACGATTAACAAAAGATCAGTGTATTTCTGAACATACTATAAATAGGTGACTTCATTTGTTTCCAGGGACAACTCATCACAACCTATCTTAGTCTAATTCACTTTCAGTTCACCTCGATTCACCTCTCATTTTCGAGCAAAAGCTGAGATTAAGATCCAATTGAGAAATCCTTGCGAAACCAGAAAGAAACCATTATCTTCCTAAGTTATTCAGAAACCACACACATTACCATTTTCAACCAGAAATACCTGATCTCACACTTTCTCTAATTCCCTCCCTAAGACCAACCCTATCTCCTCATCTGTGACCGAAGCAAGTCTGGAACGGCCACTGTCTTGGTTTAGGCTAGATTTGTTCGATTTTGATCTCTCGAACTTAAAAGTACTCTTTTGCAGTACATTGTTTTCCAGGGTAAAACAGCTTGAAATAAAATCGTTCTTTATTTGGAGGTTGGACTCGAATTACATTATTTTTATGAGTGGTGTTTTCGTATATACTTTGCGTTCCATGCATTTCCTAGCCCGAATCCATCGCTTTTATCAATCAACTTGTAAGCGCCTTTTCCTGCCACTTGTTGTACCTTGAAGGGCCCTTCCCATATTGGTTCTAATTTTCCCTCGCTCCCTTTTTGATAAGGTGGTATTTCTCGCAAGACCAACTCACCAGGCTGGAATTCTCGCTCAATTACCTTTTTATTATATCCCCGAGCTAATCCTTGTTGATAGTTGATTATATGTTGCAGAGCATTCTCCCTATCTTCTTCCAGGTCATCTAATTTTGCATAGATTAAATATGCGGTTAAGTTTTGCTCCCATGACTTGTATTTATCTGTTGGTAACATGATTTCGGTTGGGAGTACTGCCTATGTGCCAAATGTAAGATGAAATGGGGTCATGCCAGTTGCTTCCCTTTGTGAGGTTCGGAATGCCCATAGTATGTTGTGGAAATGCTCGCACCATTGCTTTTTTTGTGGCAAGACTCTCTTCATCAGATTATCCCATTTTTGTTTGTTGATTCTGCTTGGTCGTTGCTTTGTGGGTATATAGTTGTCGAAGTCCCTAGACTGATATTGTATTGGCTTAGCAGTTCTTTAACATCAGCGCTCAAAAATTCCTTTGCGTTATCGGATACTATCTCGGCAGGTACTCCGAAACAACAAAATATATTTTCCCAGAAGAAAGTGAAGACATCTCGTCCCTTGTGATTTCTCAATGCTTTCGCCTCGATCCATTTAGTGAAATAATCAGTCGCTACTTGCGCTGCCCGGATCCTGGGATGAAAGGTCCCACAATATCGACCCCCCATTTTGCGAAGGGCCATGGGCTTAACACTGACTTCAAATTTGTAGCCGGTGCATGTATCCTTTTTGCGAATCTTTGCCAAACGTCGCATTTTCGAGATATATCCTTTGCATCAGCACGCATGTAGGGCCAGTAATACCCTCGGGCTTTGGTTCTTTGGGCTAAAGCTATTGCTCTACTATGAGTCCCCGCTTCGCCACTGTGAAGTTCTGTCATCACTGCTACCCCATCTAATCAATGAACACATCTTAGATGTGGACCCAAGTACGACTATCAGTATAATACCCCTTCGAGAATCTTGTAGTTTCCCGACCTGCTTAACTATCTTATGTGCCTCCAGTGGGTTACTTGGTAATTCCTTGGTTTCCAAGTATTATCTTATTGGTAATCTCCAGTCTTCGACTTCTTCTTCGATTGCCATTACGAGTTCCTCCCTTAAGTCTTCGATGGACGATTTCTGAATTCTCTCTATCCCGATTGAGACAATGCTTGGGTCTGTTATTTTTGAAGCAATAAATGTCAAAGCGTCCGCATGTCGGTTATCCTTTCTGTTTATATGCCTGATTTTCAGATTTGGGATTTTCGCCATAAACCTCCTTGCTAATTTCTTGTACTTGAGTAAGGTATCATTTGATTGATAACTCCCATCGAGTTGTCGTACTACGAGCTGGGAATCTGTTGTTATTCGTGCCTCCTGTATTTTCATTTCTATTTTGAACTTCAGGGTATGAATCATTGATTCGTATTCTGTTTCATTATTTGTGGCTTCGAATTCCACTCGTAATGAGTATATTGTTCGCTTTCCCTCGGGTGAGGTAAAGACTATGCCAATTCCTCGTCCATCTCCATTTACTGATCTGTCAATGAATACTTCCCACCTTCGAGGATGACATTGTTATAGTAGGTCTAATGGTTCATCTTTTTCTTCTTCTATCCCCAGTATTGGCTCGCCCTCTTTATCTTCTGCTACTGGAAATGCAGCTAGGAAATCTGCTATGACTTGTGATTTTTGTGTCGTACGAATTTCGTAAAAAACGTCATATTGTCCTATTTGTGCATTCCACTTTGCTATCCTTCTTGCCGCTTGGATATTTTTAAGAACTGATTCTATATGAGTTTTGGTTAACGCTGTGATTTTGTGAGCTTGAAAGTACGTTCGAAGCTTTTGGGTTGCTACCACCAGTGATAAGATTAGTTGTTCCAACTTGGTATAGTTTTTCTCTGCTGGGAATAGAGTCCTGTTGATATAATAAACTGGTTTGTCGCCCTCCCTTGTGGTCACAAGTACTGCACTAATGGCATCCGAGTTAGCTGTTATGTAGAGTCTCAAGTCTTCATCTTTTTCTGGGTGTTATAAGGCTGGCAAACTTGCTTGGTAATTCTTGATTCCTTGGAATGCAGCTTCCTCTCGTCTGTTCACACAAATTTCTCCTCTTTCTTTGGAATGCTGAAGAAATCTTTACATCGATCAGAAGATCGCGCAATGAATCTGCTTAATGCCGCCATTCTTCCATTTAACGCTTGCACATATTTTATTGTTTTTGGTGAAGGCATATCTCGTATAGCTTGCACCTTTAATGGGTCTGCTTCAATTTCAGTTTTCGTAACGATGTATCTTAGGAACTTCCCGGAGGTGACTCCGAATATGCACTTTGCATAATTAATTTTCATATTTATTTGACGCATCTTCTCCAGTATCTCTCGCAAATCTCCAACATGATTTGCTGCTTTCTTACTTTTCACCAACATATCATCCACATAAGCTTTTACAGTCTTCTTTAACCAAGGACGAAAGATATTCTCCATAGCCTTCTGGTATGTGGCACCAGCGTTGTTTAAACCGAATGGCATTCGAGTGTAGCAATATAACCCATTGGTCGTAATGAATGCTGTGTGTTTTTGAACTTCCTCTGCTAATGGTATCTGGTTATAACCAGAATAACCATCCATGAAACTTAATAGCTCATGACCTGCCGTAGCGTCCACCATTTGATCTATGCTTGGGAGTGGGTACGGGTCTTTAGGACAGGCCTTGTTAAGGTTGCTGAAATCAATGCAAATTCGGACCCCTTTGTTTTTCTTTGGAACTATAACCATGTTTGAGACTCAGTCCGCATACTGAATTTTTTTGATAATTCCTGTTGCAATCATCTTGTTAAGCTCGGATTCTACTGCCTCTTGGTACACGTCTACGAGCTTCCTGAGTCTTTGTTTGAATGGTCCTACCGAGGGATTGATGTCAAAATGGCGGTATGCTAAGCTTGGATCAATTCCCGGAATCTCGCTCATCTTCCATGCTAATACATCTGCGTATTCTCGTAACAAACTTTCCAGCTCCATTCGTTGTTCTTCTCCCATGAGTGTTTCAATTTTCACAATCTTTGGTTCTTTGATGGTTCTGAGATTTACTTCTGTTGTAGGCTCTGTTGGCGTGAAGTTTCGAGTTTTTTCATTCATTGGGTTGGGGTCCTTTGGAGCTTCCTTTACGATTGCCTCGCTATCTCCCCTAATAACTTGATTGATTTCTCTCTCGGCTATCTCCCTCTTCTCCTATCTTCTTTGTTTCCTTCGGTTACGCCTCGCATACTTTTTCTGCTCGATATCCTTCGCATGACAGGTTTGTGCTTCCACAGCATCAACAATGATCTCGCCTATGCCCGAAGGGGTTGGGAACCTTAGCCTTTGATGTAATGTTTATGCCACCCCCAGGAGTCTGTGTAGCCATGGTCTCCCTAGTATAGCATTGTACGGTGATTCGATGTCTAACACACAAAATGTTGTGTGCAAGGTCATTGATCCTACACACACTGGCAAAGATACCTCTCATTTTGGTTTTGATGCTCTGCCATTGAATCCATAGATTGTGTAATCAGAGTCTACCATTGATATGTCGCTGAAGAATTGTCCGTAAGCCGCTCCAAAGAGAACATCTACAAAACTTTCTGGGTCGATTAGTATTTTTGGCATTGATTCCTTGTTGATGAGTGTAGTTATCACTAACGGGCGGTTGCTCGATCCGTCCTCGGGGATATCCTCTGGTGAGAAGAATATTGGCTCAAGTTGCCAGGGTTCGAATTTTCTTGGTTCCTCAACTAGCATTATCTCCCTTTCTTCGGAATCTCTCTTGTGTATTCTCCCAGTCATATTACCTCGTAGACTGACATTTTTTCTGGAGTGCACCATTGAGTTTCAATAAACCGTGTGTGATGTAGCTCCACTTTGCGATTCCATCTCGGTATGCTGCCTTGTTGTTATGTTTTTATGAAAGCGACCCTGCAAAACGTAACCAACAAGTGAGGTCCACAGTTATCCTTTGTGTGTTAGAGGTCTGACATGCATTCTACTGGTTGTAACGACTCTAACATATGAAATTTTTCTGATAACTTTCATGTTGTACGTCCCAGTAATACAATTCTGTAATTGTTTTCCTGACAACCCTAATTCACCTAGATATGCCTTCTAAAAGTGGAGATTTCAATAGATCAGCTTTCTTAACCTTTCCAGAAAGAATATCACAGATTAAAAATTATGACATCGAACTCCAAATTGGAGAACCACTGCTTCTTTCCAAAAATTTGAGAAGTAAAAAAGTTGTTTGAAAAAATCTTTGGATCTTGATTAGATCTTTGTATTTCAAAGCTTAGGTTCCTTGAAAAACATGAATCTATCACTATGTTGATTCGCTCAAAGTTCTTAAGTATGCTAAACCTCAAAATCTTTAGATACTCAAGATGGTGGAGCTTGAAAAATTGAAAGATATGAGAAAAATTTGAAAACCCTAAAAAAATTCTAAATTTTTTGAATACCAACAAAGCTCAGGCAAACCTAAGTTGTTTTAATCAGTCCCTGTTTCTAGCGCCAAACTGTGTTGGTACAAAATCTGCTTAAGGACTTTGTACCTAACAGCCATTAGGAAGATCCATTTAACAAAGTATTTGATGAAAAACACAAATGAAGAACATGATTCCGAGATACACCATAGAGGACTCCGAAGAAGATTAAAATGATCAATCATAAAGAAAATCTAATGCTTATTGATATAAGATTTTTCAGTGGGTTATGCTACAGACTTGAGGAGATAACACTAACCTAGACTCTTACAAGTGACTCAAGACTTAACAAAAAATCCAACCCCCACAAATGAGTTCGAGCTCGCCTTTTATAGGCCCATCCTCGGGTGGATGACAGCTAATCAGACAAACTACACAATCGTGGGCGTCAGTAGTTGTCGTGTAAGTCGGTGGCCTTCCGAGATGTCTCCGAGATAGTTGTTTCCTCGGTACCATTCTATCCGAGGATATCATCCGAGGACATCAAATCTTCTTCCTTCGAAACCGACTCCCCGAAGCTTTCCAGACTGTCTTCCATTATATGCATTTTTCCCGGTATTTGATGGTGACAGCTCACTGCTGTACGAGTTATCCTCAGGTTCTATCCCATGCTTTGCAGTCCTTTATTTTTCGCTCAACCTATCCCCCCGGATAGCGACACGTGTCCCGACTCTTTTATGCCCCTACAAGATCATATGTTGGGGGACCAAGCAGTCACAATGTGGGAGGCTCTTATCTAGGAGGCTCTTACCAAGGAGACGCTACATGGGATAATGACACAATGATAGGATTTATGGGTGAACCAAATTATTGTCAAAGTTAAAAGTTCTATTGTAAAAAGGATTTGGGTAAAAAAAAAAAAAAAAAATTTGTAGTTTTCTAGA
Organism: Papaver nudicaule; assembly: GCA_023529015.1. Classification (NCBI taxonomy): domain Eukaryota; kingdom Viridiplantae; phylum Streptophyta; class Magnoliopsida; order Ranunculales; family Papaveraceae; genus Papaver; species Papaver nudicaule. Next base: position 23,054 of record JAJJMA010240569.1, read on the forward strand.
TGTTGATTTTATGGTACATTCTCTTGAGTTAGTTCATACTTTTCGCAAATCCTATTTCAAGAAGTTAATGCCTTCATTTTATTATAAATCGATAACGTTACATGGTGGGAAAAAAGATTATATTTAAAGTAGCATTAAGAAACTACAAATTGATAGCATTACATTGAAGAAAAGATACATAGTTCATGCATTATTTTGATTTATGTACCGTATCCTGGAAGACTTTGGTTCAACAAATCATAGCAAACCTCATGAAAAAAGTGACTTTCATGCTCTTCAAAATACATGGATGAGGTATAAGCTTTCTGAAGGAAAAATGTAAAATATAAGTAAGTAGGCATTGAAATCCAACAACATCACAAAACAAATAAGAATATTTATTCGTTGTTCTTCGGTCCATGTGGGTTGAGATTTGTCAAGCGCAATCATATACGCCGTAAATAATTTCACACTTCTCTTGATCTTATCAAATATAACTCTTAGTGAGATGGAGGATCTTTCATTGGGGTTACTTTCGGTAAGCACGGAAAAGGTTTGAAGAATCCTTTGCCAGAAAGCAGAACTGGTTTGTGCAGAACCGACGGCACCATCTGCCGCTATGGCGATATAAGCTTTCGTAACTGTTAGGGCATTATCCGGTCAAACCCACTAGCGTTGGTATGTCAAGCTAGTTGTCAGTTTTAGGTGTCAAAACACAATTCTTGATTTAGCCTACTAGAGTTTAGATTTCAGAATTGGGATATAAACAAAGTAGTAGAGACCTTGACGACGAAGACTGTGAAGACAAAGAAGACATCAATTATTCTTTATCGACAAAAGGTTAGTAGGACTTATGACTTTTATGGAAATTATTTTATTCTACTTATTATATCTTTCGAAATAGTCGGCTACTTTAGTAGAGATACTAATAGCGATTGAGATCGTGTTCTTGTCTACATAACCATATGTTATGTTAGTGTTTGTTCCCACCGTTGATGGTGGTTTTTGGCGAGAAGGTCGCAAAAGTAATTTTCCACCAATTTCTGGCATCTTGGCATCGTCAGGTGAATGGCTCAAGGCAAGGTATGGATTTATTTGTAGTAGAGATAAGAGAATTGGCCACCATGGCAATATTTTGATTTTTTTATGGTCCACATCCCATCTATCCCTATCCTACGCGGCCATCCGCCCTAGCCTATGTGGCTAACCCTAGCCTACACGGCCACTGGCCTACACGACCAGCCCTAGCCCACGGCATCCCATCCTAGCTCACGACCATATTAGCCTACACGGCCATTCCCCCCTATCTTTTGACCTTGGCCGTGGCTCATGCCACGACCCCACACTTTGGTCTTGGCCGTGGTTCATGCCACGACCCCACTTTTGGTTGGTCATGACCTAATGTCAAGGTCCCACTTTGTTGGCTTGGCCGTAGCTTAGGCTACGGCCCACTTTTATAGCTTGGTCATGGTTAGCACCATGTCCCACACTTTTGGCTTGGCCGTAGCTTAGGCTACGGCCCCACTTTTATAGCTTGGTCATGGTTAACACCATGTCCCACACTTTTGGCATGGTCGTGGCTCTTGCCACGGCCCCACTTTTATCTCTTGGCCGTGTCTCTTGCCACGACCCCACTTTTATTACTTTGTCAGCTTATGCTGACCCCACTTTTATTGCTTGGCCATGGCTCATGCCACGACCCCACTTTTATAGGCCGACCATAAAACAATACTATGGCTCACTTTTATCACACGACCATAGCTTGAGGGTCCTACTTCTTAATCCTAAGTCATCTTTACTTATAGGGTAGGTCCCTCTTTACCATTCTAAGTCCTAATTGATTATAGATTCCATAATGTTGTGGTTTCCTACTCAAATTCAGAAATCTGATAGATTACGAATTACTTCAAAGAACAATTGATGCGGGCTAATCCGTAGGGATTCAGGAGAAACTTCCTTCATGAAAGTTGTTCATCTGCGATTTTCCCATCCTTATATATAATAATTGAAACCAAATACTTGATTCTCATTTATTTTGGCCCCACATTTTAAACTTCTAAAGAGTTGTGGAGAGAGTATTGGGAAATAAAGCTCTCTCATTCACTCTGGCCCCACATTAAACATTACTAAATATTTATTACACTTTGATTACACCTTCCAGTTTTTACTCGTTGTTGATTTAAAGATATTCTGATCCCAAAATCAAATGGATTTTATTTTATTATCAAGACGAAAATTAAGGGAAGGATTTGCTAAAGAAGATGATTATTCTAGGGGAAAACTCAAATTGAGAAGGGAAGAGAGATTGATCCATTTGATGGAAGTTGGGAAGTGAAAAGGTTTTCCTTCGCCGACTTATTGATTTATCCGTCAACCCTTGCAGATACACTTTCTTGGCTGATTATCATCCTATCGTTCTTCAATAATGGGCCATCGGGAATTAGAGGTGCCAAGAAGCAAGAAAAGGTCCGACCACTTTTGCCTGCCTGGTAAATACTGACTGTAGCAATTTAAACAACAATGCCGGGTTTCGCTGCATTTGCTCTGAAGATTACTAGGGTAATCTTTATCTCACTCATTTAGATGGGCGAAGTTGCGCTAGACATGCTAAAAATTCCAACATTACAGGTCACTTTAGGTACATTTGATTCAATTTATCGAATAATATATTAGTAGAATAGTAGTACCAGAACTCTATATGCTTACCTATATCTACTTCGTTTCTGTACCTATCCCTCCGTAAATAAGCTATGTCGTCATATACACTGCTGGAAAGAAAATCGAATATGGTGTTGTATGTCATGTTGGTGTTGCATATGCTTGATGGAGAAATGCTTAAGTTGTTCAACTTGGATTTTCATTCATTTGGAGTTTGAACCAAATGGAATTTATGGACATACAATCCACCGAGATTTTGTTGTCTCCACTTATTCATTTTGGTTCCTTTGGCTCTAAAACAGTTGTAATTGTTTTCTTTGTTTTTTGATTTAATGTGATACACGCTTTTAAAACAGGTATCATGTTTATGTTTTGAGTCTCATAACCCAGTGTTCAATTTTTATATTTTGGTCATGGTACATTTGCACAGGCTTTATCTACTTAAGATGAGACTCCAAATAGGGAAGCGAATAGTTGCAGCCAGAACATTGGAAAATCCAAAGTTGGTAGATCCTCATAATCCTGGAGTAATACAAAATGGGGTGTAAGACACTAGCTCGGACATAAACTTGCAATGTTTATATATGTCTGAATTGGATCAAGTCAGCTGCTCAAGGTGATGTCTTTAGTCTCATTATGTACGCATCCATATTATTTGAGCCTATGCATCAAATTTATAGAGGTAATGTACTTTATATCCGTAATCGTGATGTTGGTAGTGTTAGATCACTTCTACACAGTTTAGTTATGGTTGTTATAGCCACTTGATTGTTTGCAATATTGAACTACGCCTCCTTTCCGTTAGGTAATAAAGATCGGTATGCAGCTAAAGTTCCCCCAACTATTATTCTTTGACTTCCAATGGGGCTATGGAAATGTTATAACGAACTCTTATGCTTTTATCTTTATTCCATTTATTTGTCTCAGTTTTAAGAGTTGTATATAGTTGGTTTCCTTTAAATTGATTGCTTAATTTCTTCTGAATTATATTATCTATTTCCTTTTTCAGGGTTGAGGTAATATGCACTTAGGTCCAGACTACAATGGTCAAGCCTGTAGTTCGATACAAGTACCAAACTGCTTCTTGGATGACATTAGTGCATTGCAGGTTCGAAGCCCACTAATGACTGGTGGGTTCAGATGGGAAATTTTATCACTTAAATCAAGCTATTGCTTTTACATCTCCGACCAGAACAGAGAAGCACAGTCACACTTTCGTTTTTGTGGTAAGTTTTTGTGTTTTTCCTTTATATACAATTTGAGAGATACCAATTTGCTTTCTCTCTTATGGTTCATGTTAATTCAATCTCTACCCATTTGTTCTCAGGTGATGAGCTATTACCTTGAAATCCATGTCAATAAATTTTGCAATCTTGGGTTTATTCATCAATTTGATGCTAATAGACAGTTACTTAGGTATGAATGGGAACTCTAACTTATCATCTCTCTATTTACTTATCATTGTTGGTTATTCGGTTCGCGCAAACTAATTCATATAGAATTTAGTGAGGATTGGTTTATAAATTCAGGTTTTCATTGTACGGTGCAAATTAGCTGTTTGTAGAAATGCATAATTCTTTTCAAGGTGTAAATTGGAATGTGCTATTTGTGGAAATGCTTCAATCTTTTCGTTGTATAAATATCAAAGCATACCTCATAATGTTCCAGTTCCAAATGTCTGTTATGCTCTTAACCAAGGGAGAGTGTTAGTGTCTCAATATGGTCCAAACTATAGAAAGAATAGTATTTTGTGATTTAATGGCAAAGCTTGAAAAACATGGTGGATAGTTCAATTTAAAATGTTCTCACTCACCACAATGGTTCTCATACCGGGCTTAAATTACCACAAGCACACATGTATATCCGATTTTCACATTTTGTGCAATAGTGGGTACAACATTCTAATACAAAGTGCAATAGTGAGTACAAAATTCAATACCTTTTAGAACATCAGAATTTTAATCTTTTCAAGTCTCTATCAAGTTCTTTTTATAATGCACTATTTTGCAGTTTTGATATTATTGTGTTTGTCTACACAATATAAAAGATTTCACCAGTGCCGATACGGATATCATAACGTGTCTAATCTTGATGTTTAGCCGGGTATTGATTAAAGGGATAAGCACAAGCTTTTCACACTCTCCTGTAAACTTTGGGCACACAAAAATGATGAGTTTGGTTGATAAACTTCACAAGTGGCCAGAAAATATTTAATGTCATTGTAGATCTTGGTAAGCAAAATCCACAAAATAAAAATAAAAAAATAAAAAATAATACTTGATGAATTCAACTTTTCACTAATCTTGCTTCATTTTCGTACAATTTCATACATTTTGGTGTTGAGCAGAAACTGTCATCGATGATCCATACAAAATATACAAACAAGGAAATGAAGAAGATATATTCGTGAAGTATTTGGTGAACATCATTATGGCAACGTCGGGCCTGGAAATGTCTATTTCCCTGATTATCGTCGCCCCAAACAGGACGGTATCGGGCAAATGATATTGCAATGTCCGGCATGACTTTCCATTCACAACCACTTTTCTTCTCATTCCTTGAGGATAAAGCCACTTACGAAATCAACAAAATGTTTCTACTTGGCCAAAGTGTATTTGCTGTCAACCGTGGTGAAGGAAAAAGAAGATACATTGCTTAATTCCCCACAGGAAATTGGTTTGATTTATTCAACAACTCAAATTCAGTTATTACAGAGAAATGAGATAACAAAACTTTTAGCATTTGCAAGCAGCATGGATAGAGTATTTTTCTTAGATGATGAAAAAAACTCAATATAGGAGGAAAAGGAGGAAACCAGACCTTTGTTCAGATTTCCAATGGATTCTCAGGGGGTCAGATGACTATTAATCAGAAGTCGCGAATAGGGAGTTTGGGAGGCTGGGAAGTGGGTGATAGAGTAGATTGTTTTTGTGGGGTTGACAATAACCAATTGATTTGTTTTTGTGCATTGTGTATTGTCTATTTGTGAACTGCGTGTTTGTACCAAAAAGATCGAGCAAAACAAAAAAGTATCCACCCGGTACGTAGCAATGTGCCACCATAAGTTCCGGATAAAATGATTAGCGAGTGAGTTCCGGATAAAATGATTTGTTTCCTTATATTTTACATTATTGATATGGCACTGCGGAAGCAATCGAAACAAAGTAACAAAACTGGAGAATCCACTCCAAGCAAAGGATAGAACAACTCCAATCCAGGAGTTAAAATAGTAAGATAAACAACTCTAATCCAAGAGTTTTAAACAACGAACAACGATTCGATAATCAATCAAACAAATCAATGATAATATTCTTAAGATGAGCTAAACCAAGCTGAAAGAAAAATAAGATAGTCTAGGGTTTTAATAGAAACCCTCACAGGCTAAAACCGAAAGAAAAGAAACAGTAACTCAGGTCCATGACCCGTAAAGAAAAGAACCCGACTAGATATGTTCCGTATCAGGCTCCCCGACTGCGAGAAGACTCGACCTCGAGTCGTCATCAGAATATAGAGGCCCCTCTGCAAAGTAAGGATAGATGTCAGACACATTAAATGTATTAGAGATGTTCAGGTTGTCCGGCAGTTCTACTACATATGCATTGTCATTGATCTTCCGTGAGACGCGAACTGGTCCATGCTTCTTATGCTTGAGCTTGCCATAAGTGCCTGCAGGGAAACGGTTCCTTCGAAGATGTACCATCACTAGATCACCCACTTCAAATGTCTGAACCCTGCGGTGTTTATCAACTCTAGCCTTGTAAGCTTCATTGGCCTTTTGTAAATGTTCAGTCACCTCCCTATGAATCTGCGATACCCTCTCAGCTAAATGTTCAGCAGCAACATTCTTGTTAGGCACATCAGGAAAGGATGCCAAGTCCAAGGAAAACTTGGGAACTTTGGTATACACCACTTCAAATGGTGACTTACTAGTAGAACTATTTTTCATGCTGTTATAAGCAAATTCCATCTGTGGAAGGTTGATATCCCATTGTTTGGGTTTCTCGGCACACATACACCTTAACATATTACCTAAAGTCCTGTTAGTGACCTCGGTCTGGCCATCCGTTTGTGGGTGGCAAGTGCTACTAAAGTTCAGATTTGTTCCTAATCTCCTCCACAAAAATCCCCAAAAATGACTGGTAAATTTCGTATCTCTATCGGAAACGATGGTTTTAGGCATACCGTGTAAACGAATAATCTCTCGAAAGAACAATCCAGCTACTCCTGAGGCATCGTCAGTCTTCCTACAAGCAATAAAATGGGACATCTTGGAAAATCTGTCTACGACAACCATTATTGAGTCCTTACCTCGTTGTGTACGCGGTAGTCCCGAAACGAAATCCATTGACAAATCCTCCCAAATATTTATTGGAATTGGTAGCGGCATGTACAAACCAGTATTTTGCTTGTTTGACAAATGTAGCACCTCTCTACGATCTTGCCCACATCCCGACGAAGTTGAGGCCAAAAGTAACGTTTAGACACCAATCTATGGTGTTTTCCCTGCCCAAATGTGCGCTTAAACTTCCACCATGCAACTCTCGTATGACTGCCTCACGTAGTGATGTACGTGGCAAACATAACTGGTTACCTTTAGATAAACACCCATCTTGAACATGGTAGTCTAGTTTTGGACGCCCCTGCATACAAGATGCCCAAATCTCCCCAAAGTCAGTATCACCAGTATAGCACTCCTTAACAACTTCAAAACCCACCAACTCCATTTTGAGTTCAGTTAGCAAAGTAGCTCTTCTACTCAAGGCGTCAGCTACTCTATTTTGTATGCCTGATTTGTGTTTCAAGTTGAAGGTGAACTTCTGGATATAAGTAACCCATCTGGCATGCATGGGATTCACTGTTTTTTGCGTACTTAAGTACTTTAAAGTTTGATGATCACTGTGGAGAATGAATGCTTTGTGCAAAAGATAATGCTCCCAATGTTTCAAGGATCTTACTACCACATAGAATTCTGATTCATATACGGTCCAGTGTTGTCGAGACTCTCCCAACTTCTCGCTCATGAATTCAACTGGCTTCCCTTCTTGTGATAGTACCGCGCCGATTCCCCTCTTAGATGCGTCACAGTCAACTTCGAACAATTTTGAAAAATCAGGTAACGCCAACACGGGTGCGGTACACAATTTTTCTTTAACCTGTCCGAAACTCTTTTCTTGCTCCTCTCCCCAAGTAAAACGATCAAACAGTCCGTGATAGGGGCCGCAATGGTGCTAAAATTACGAATGAATCGTCTGTAAAATGTTGCTAAACCCATGAAGCTACGAACATCAGTCGGCGTCTTTGGAGTTGGCCACTCACGGATTACTCGCACCTTCTCTTCATCAACTCGTATTCCATCTGCCCCTACTATAAAACCCAAGAATAAGATACTCGCCATCATGAAACTGCATTTCTTGACGTTCATATATAATTTATTATCACGCAATGCTACCAAGAGTGTTTGATATGCTCATCCTCCGTCTTGCTGTAAATTAGGATGTCGTCAAAATATACCACCACAAATTTGTCCAGGAACGGTTTAAGAACTTGATTCATCATCCGCATAAAGGTGCTAGGTGCATTCGACAATCCAAATGGCATCACAAGCCATTCATACAGTCCCTCCTTCGTCTTAAATGCGGTTTTCCATTCATCCCCTTCTCGAATTCGAATTTGGTGATAGCCATTCTTGAGATCAATTTTCGAAAATACTGCTGCTCCAGCCAACTGATCTAATAGATCTTCTAGCCTCGGTATCGGGAAACAGTATTTAATGGTGATTTTATTAATGGCCCGACTGTCAATACACATCCTCCAACTTCCATCCTTCTTCAGAACTAATAGAGCCGGTACTGCACATGGACTCATGCTGTCTCTAATAACCCCCTTTTCTAATAATCTTCGACTTGTTTTCGAAGTATATCATGCTCTTGCGGACTCATTCTGTAGTGAGCGAGATTCGGTAAACTGGCACCGGGTACAAGGTCTATATGGTGTTGAATATCTCGCAACGGTGGAACTCCACTCGGTAACTCACCTGGTCCCAAGTCTTGGAACTCATCTAATAACGCCTGCACCTTCTCATGAGTTGGTTCAGAACTTCTTTCTTCTTTACCCTTAACGATCAGCGCAAAGCCTTCTTGTACTTCACCTATATGTTCTTGCAGCTCACGACCACTTACTGTATGAAATATGCTCTTAGTCTCCATGCTCTCAGTTTCTGGTGAATTGCGCTTACCGGGCATCAAAATGATCTTAGTCTTTCCCCACATAAACTCGTACGAGTTGCTCCTTCCCCTATGGATTGCATCAGTATCATACAACCAAGGTCTACCAAAAATTAGATCACAACAGTCCATTTCCACAACATCACATTCAACAATATCAACATATTTTTCCCCAATAGAAATAGGAACCTTGCACGTTCTGGTCACCCACATCTCTCCGCCTCCTTTGAACCTTGCACGTTCTGGCCAAACCCTTACTTATTAGATTTTCTTCACTACCACTGTCAATAATAATACGACACAATTTACCATTGACTAATCCTGGGATTCTAAACAACTTCTTCCTTTGATCACCATCAGCATCATCAATTAAATACGAACGATGAACAACGAAAATTTTACTTGCCTCTGTCATGGGTCGATGATGATCCTCAAAATCTCAATGAAGCCTTCAGAGGAATAGCGCAGGAAAAGCCTGCTCTGATAACCACCTGATATGGCACTGCGGAAGCAATCGAAACAAAGTAACAAAACTGGAGAATCCACTCCAAGCAAAGGATAGAACAACTCCAATCCAGGAGTTAAAATAGTAAGATAAACAACTCTAATCCAAGAGTTTTAAACAACGAACAACGATTCGATAATCAATCAACAAATCAATGATAATATTCTTAAGATGAGCTAAACCAAGCTGAAAGAAAATTAAGATAGTCTAGGGTTTTAATAGAAACCCTCACAGGCTAAAACCGAAAGAAAAGAAACAGTAACTCAGGTCCATGACCCGTAAAGAAAAGAACCCGACTAGATACGTCCCGTATCAATTATTTGGTATATTTGCGAGCTTTGAGGTGAAATGATGAGTTTTTTTTTAATTATTATTAATATTCAAAGGAAATGGATGTTTCTTTTTTCAGGAAAATATGGAGGAGAGAGAATATTCGTTTTTTTCTCTTTAGGTGTTATTTTTTTAGGGTTTTTCAAAATTTCACGTGATTTACTTGTTTTTTTTCTCTATTCATGATGGAAAGAAATCAAGATTCAATTAAAACAAGTCACGTTAATAATGAAGGAACATATGTTGAGTGTTTGAAAGGGGAAAAACCCTATATTATTCAATGGGGCGTATCCAAAAGTTTTGGGGCAGATTTGGGTTATTCGGCGAGCCGCTTGGTCGTGTTAAGGGGTGGCTAAATGGGTAGGCGAAAAACCTGTTGTACCCTTTCCCAAAAACGTAAAATGTCTGTACTACCCTTTACTAAATGTTTTAACCTAAACTTACCGAATGAATTACTTCATTCTTCTCCTCCCCTTCTCCTCTTCCCTTCCCCTTCTTCATTTTCAGATAGACTAAATCTCTTTGTTCTTCATATAATTAATCGTTTCTTTCTGTCTTTATCATTACATAGAAGATAGATGGCGATAAGGGTATCAAGAAATCTAGGGTTTTTCTCGTTTTTCTTTTACGGGGTATTGGTTTTGTGCTGTGAATCTTCTTCTTCTACGGGTAATGATGATGTTTGTCCTGTAATTTCAATAAAAGATTCAATCTTGAAGGCTAGGGATACATGTGTTGACTTCAATCTCGATTTCGCTACACAGATTGACCTTGTTCTTGAGGTATTTATCTTGAATTTTGGTGAAATTTCTCTTAATTTTGTGATTTCTTGATGTGGGTTTGTGTCAATTTTTTGAATTTGTTTTGTTAAATTTTTTGGATGTCAATTGGAAAGAAAGTCAATTAGGGGAAAATTCTTGATTTTGATTTGGTTTAGAGTTAAATTTGGGGAAGAGTCATTTTATATATGCCTGAATGCATCTAGAAAGGGGGATTTGAAGTGGCATAAAGATTTTCCTATGGGTTTATATGGTGGGCATTTGTCTGTTTAGCTGGTTAAATGTTTCGATCGACGTAAGTTAGAGGTTTTTACTGAACCATAAGTAAGTATGTTGAGAGAGTAAAGAAGAAAGATGAAGCATTTAAACGATTGTATTTTGCATAAAAACAAGTTTGGGAAGTGTTTTGCTAGAACCCCGAACCTTAAATTTAGTTTTCACTGTTAAATATCACTCCTCGAGACCTTTTGTATATTTGATTCGAAATTATTGTGTTTTGATTTGGTTGTATGGAAATTGGTTTTTCGTATTTAGCTGTGGTTAAATAGGTATGATAGATATTTTGATGTTTACATCATTTAACTATAATAGCCACACTAGCTAGGTTTTTGGTTTAGCTCATGCATGTGATTAGAGTTCTAAGTCTGCTTGATATGGTGGATAGTGTAAAATTCTTGTTTCCTTGTTGTTGGTTGCTTTGACGAAGTAGGCCCTTGGATACATTATTACTATCGGGAGCTATTGACCCATTTTTATCTTAACTGG
>JAJJMA010240589.1:0-14265 GCA_023529015.1 Papaver nudicaule
TGCTCCAAGGAGATATATCCACGCTCAAAGATTATGTGATCTTTGTCTTGATAGTTTATGATAAACCTTTCACAATATTTTTCTTAGTCCTGGTTATCCCAAGGACTTCCACATCCTTAAGAGTCCAAAATGTAATGACTTGATGTGGGTATCAAGAAACTCAAAAATCTCTTGATATAAAAACTTATTTTCTTTGAGGAAAAAAAAAAAGAATTTTTTTGAACTTCATAAAATCGCACGAGGAAACGGACAGTGGTCAATGTTTGAGGTTCTTGAACACGTGTTGTTCAAAAAAGTTGAGATAAAAACAAGAACGCAATCTTCTTCTTCCTCAACTTCTCAAACCTGTCTCGAAAACCGTCGAGAGAACATACCAACAGTTCACAAAATCCCCTCGTTCTCACTCGTTTGTGAACGAAATCGTGAACCACTTGCTTTGACGAACTCCTTCAGAGATTTCAAGGAACGGGTATGTGATGGTTTATGATATATCTTTATCAAATGGTACGAATAGATAGATGTAAAGGACAAGTAACAAAGGACCTCTGTGTACAACACAGCCTCTCTTTATCTTTTAACAAGACAAAGCCTAATTCTCCATTAATCTTCATAGATAATACAACCAGGTAAAACCCACACTTAAATACTAATTTCAGTGCTAATAAAAGGAAGACGTAATCTAAGCCGAACATGTGGCACGATCAGGACCGACGACGCCTAACCACCCAATAAAAACGCTAACAGACTCCACTACAACTAGTCCCAACCACCTTACCTCGCTAAGGGGTAACTACAGCTAACCCCAAAGTAATACAAACCATGACATTACCCCCATCTTCAGAACATCCTTGTCCTCAAGGATGGAAATCTTTAAAATGAGCCTTGATGTGAGCTAGGTCTTCCCATGTGGCATCAGTAGGGGAAGAATCAGACCACTGAACCAAAATTTGAGGAACTGCAGAGCCTTGTCTCCAAGTAGTGCTCCCATCTATGACAGCAACAGGTGCAACTTGAATGTTTTCAGAGTGATCAACCAAGGGTAGAGCTGGCATAGTGGTGGCTGAGGTACCAATCTTCTTCTTCAGCTGGGACACATGGAAGACAGGATGGATTCTAGACCCCTCAGGTAGGTCCAATTTGTAAGCTACTGCTCCTATCTTCTCCAGAATGGTGTAAGGACCATAATATCTTGGAGATAGTTTGAAGTTCTTTCTTAATGCCACTGTGGATTGCCTATTGTTGATGGTGGTTTTTGGCGAGGAGGTCACAGGAGTAATTTCGCATCAATTTCTGGCATCCGGGAATAACTCGAGATAAGGTATGAATTTATTTTATGATAGGGATAAGATATTTAATTACCATTAGCTGTATTTTGATATCTCACGACCCTAGCCTAGTAGCATGGTCCATATCCCTAGCCTATACATAAAAATACCTACGCATGCGCATTAGCCTAGCTCATGCTCGAGCCAAACCCTAGGCAATTCACGCCACAAGCTTTTGGATGCTCACGGCCACACCTTGGCTTAGCTTTGGGTATCCACGACCAACACCTTGGCTTAGCTTTGGGTATCCACGACCAACACCTTGGCTTAGCTTTGGGTATCCACGACCAACTCCTTGGCCTAGCTTTGGATGCCCACGCCACTCCCTTGGCCAAACTTTGGGTATCCACATCTTTTAGCTCGCCTAATCCTTGGAGGCCCACGGCCACTCCTTTCCCTAGCTTTTGGATGCTCACGGCCACGCGTTGGCCTGATTTTGGGTGTCCACGACAATCCCTAGCCTAATCTTTGGATGCCCACGGCATTCTCCTTGCCTTAGTCTTTGGAGGCCCACGGCCTTTCCCTGCCTTAGCCTTTGGATATACACGATCATTAGCTTGCCTTGGCACTTGGATATACACGGCCATTCCTTGGCCTGATTTTGGATATACACGGCCATTCCTTGGCCAAAGGTTCGGAGGCCCAAGGTTGTGCCTTGGCCAAACTATTTGGGTGTCCACGCCACCTTCCCGCCATCTTCTTGGATGCCCACGACATCTCCTTTGCTTAATCTTTGGGTGTCCACGGCCACTCCTTGGCCAAAGTCTTTGGATGCCCATGTCATCTCTGGGCCAAAATCTTGGAGGTCCAAGGTCATGCCTTGGCCAAATATTGGAGGTCCATGGCCGTCTTCTGGTAGGGGCGTAAACCTACTATGCAATATAACCGCAAGCGCACGGTGTCAATAATGAGTACAACGGCAAATACGGTTCGTTCCCACAGAGACGAGGGTGATTGTAAAATGAAATTCTAAGAGTTATTAATACTGATTTGAATCGATGGAATCGTCAAAGACGAGCAGATGATTGGTTATGGAAATTATAGACGCAACGTAATGAAACTGGAAATATCAAGCAATTGATGGAGAAGTACTAGGGCAGTTGAATCCACCACTTAACTATCCTAGATATTCAGCTAATGAAGATGTTATGTTCCCATAGAATGAAGCAGCGGGGGAGATATAAATCTTCCGCATTATCAAAGGGATCTCATATTGGATTGTCTAATATCAACTAAGGTATTATTCCCTAGCACTAGATGTCTCATTACAGCACACCTAGTCACAGAATAATATTTTCGATTAGTGTTGTTCCCTAGCACTAATTGTATCATTACAGCACAACTAGTCACAGACCAACAGAATCTATTAAGCATGAGTTGAGGTGCAGCAAATTATAAGGGGTCCAACAACCATGGATGTAACAACAAATGATGCAGCATACAAGGTGAATGGCTATAAAATGCGGCAACAAATTAAACTGATCCATAGTATGAAGCACAAACAAAAAACAACTTCAAAGACTTGAATTTCTAAAGATGAATTAAGGGTTTCATCTAAACCCTAGAAAATGAAATTAGAACATGATGAAAACAGAAATTAATTCTACTACTTAAGATAAAACTTACAGGATGCCCTTCTCTACCCAACATCGTCTCTATTTATACACAAAAATCAAACCCAATTGCTGAACCCCTAATTCTTGCTGGCAGCTTCTTCACCACAAATTTGGGACTTTATGAATTGAGAGCAAATCAAAGCTAGGTGCTTGATTTACTGTGGTCATTGATAAGATCGCCATACGCATGCTCTTGATTTCCAGGCGTGGGTTGAAAAGTTTAATGGAGGGGAAGGGAAAGGGAGTTGCAGCGGGAGCGGGGAAGGAGAAAAGAAAAACAAACGTGAGAGAGAGAGAGAAGATTTTTGTTCTCCTGGTTGAAGATAGAGACCAAAGGGGGTGTTCTGGTGTTAGGCATGTTCGTCCAAGGTAGGTGTTTGGGTATGGATGGGTGAGCATGTGGCTGCTGGCTGAAAATGTCACAGTTGGATTGTTCAATTGATGAAATGGTCGGTGGCGCTGGGCACGTGTTGCTGCTGGAGCGTGGTCGATGGCGTGGCGGGTTGGACTTGGAGAAGAAAGAATGGACGGTGTGGTGGGGCCGTGAGGTCTGCATGCTGCATCTTGTCGAGAGAAAGGAAATGACTTCCTTTTCGTGGGCAGAGATGTGACGCTTTAGGCCCTTCTTTTTCAGTTTGGGGCATACAAAGCATTTGGACCACATATTTCCTTTCGGGTCTCCTTCTTCTGGTTTGGGGCCATGTTTCTCATTTTTGGGCCACATCTTGTTACTTGGACCTCTTCCTTTAATCTGGGCCATAAAAATCACTTTGGGCCGCTCCTCTTGATTTGGACCCTAGCTTTACATTTTTGGACCACTTAAAGCATTTTGGACCTTATCTTTCTTTGTGCGAAAATCATTTTGCATCCGTGACAGTTCATCTTTTCTCCATCCTTTGAGTTCCCTCTTTGTGCAAATATTATTTTGCACCCGTTAAAAATTCAGGTCCGGTCTCTCTTTTTCTCCAGTTCGCCCCTTTGATCTACAAGCTTTATTTAACCTACAAAAATCACAAAAACAACCAAATAAAAGCAAAGGTACTCGAAAGCAAGAAAATACAAAGTCTGGCCTAAGAATGCAAAGATAGCATAATTTTGGCATATGAACACTTCTAAAATGATGGGAAAATATGCACTATTTGGTGTCTATCATCTTCTCTTTCACGACTATCTTTGCTCTCTTAGGGCTATAGTATATCTTTCCCTAGCCTCCCCTCTATTTATGGGTCCCACTTATCCAAATCCTAGAAGATTATGGATTTTATGAGTCCATAATACTCTAGTTTCCTAATCGAGCTCGGAAATCTGGCAGCTCACGTATTTCTTCAATGGACGATTTTTACAGCCCAATCCGTGGACAATTAGGAGGCTCTTCCTTCACGAAAGTTTTTCCTCTGTGAATTCTCTACAACATACTAAAAATTCGGAATTTTATCGAATATAGGCTGGCCTGGGTGATTTTAATGGTGGATGATGTGCAAACTGTCCAGAAATCTGAAAGTAACGTAATGTTATGGCTCACCCCCAAATGTCCTATGCCTAACTTCCCAAAAGGATTATTATGCTATGTAATATGAATTATTATTATTATTATTATGGCCTATATTTAGGTCTTGAATTGGCAATGCTTATGCATTCTTGATGATGGCTACGCTGTGATAGCATCATTCGTCTGTTTTTCCTGATTATGGACTTGCTTCTATAAATCAGTGCTATAATTCTTGATCATGGCTCATGGCTATGACTTATATTATTTTGGACATTCATATGTCTTCATTACTCAGAGAATTGGTGCATTACATGCCACAAGCCAATTTCTCATATTTATGGCAAACCGAAAGTCATATTTACTTGACTATTGCCACAGAGAGTTGCTGAAATCCTCTCAGTCTAAACGGCGGTTGTATAGCTCAATCCTTAGACTTATCTTATCCTATTAGTCTAAATGGCGGTTGCTAGCTCAACCCTTAGATTTATCTCATTGGTTTAAATGGCGATTGCCCGACTCAATCCTTAGACCAAATCTCAAAGAGATATTCAAGCTTATCGCTTAAATCTCTATCTTATCGCAAAGTCCTGAGTTTACCAGTAATTGGTACGACTTGCGCCTAGTCATCTTTGACTTAACAAATATTTAACAAATCTTACGAGAATCAAGATTAGTTACATGGGGGGATATTCTTTAGGGTTTTGGTTTGGCGGTCTACGGCACGTGTGATTGCAACGGCTCAATCACTTAACGGGAAAGACACTAAGTCGTGTGAACGTTACTGGAAAGATGGGATAAGGTAGTGGGTTGTTAGTCTTCCCTATTATTAGGCGCAAGACTCTTAACAACCGACCCCACTCATTCATCACTCCCACTCTTCCACTTCTTCCACTTCTTACGAGATCAGTTGGAATTCTATTGCTATAAATAGGTCACTCGACCAGTTTGGAAAGACAGTTCAAGTTCAACAGAACAAACAGTTTAATTCAGTGCAAGTATAATCAATCTGTCTTATCGATAATTGATTAACTCTTCTCATTCAGCATTCAATATCTAGTGAGAACTGAATATCCATTCTTACTTAGCAATTTAATCATCAATATCACAGAAATCATAGCAATTCTCTGATCTCATCTTTCTCTGCTCCCCTCCCTAAACCAACCCTATATCCTCTTCTTGTAACTGAAGCAATACTCGAACGGCCATTTCTTGGTTTAGGCGAGTCTTGTTCGATCTTGACCTCTCGAATACCATTACAACTTCTTATTACATCGTCACACTTCACACTTTACCCTTCAGATTCTCTTTATTGTTTTACACCTAAAACACCTATAAGGTTGCAGTTTAAGATATACCTGATCTCCTACCTCAAAGGATCTGTCAACTCTCTTTCTATCAGCAAAGATCTTCATCCTTTCTTGAGCTTTGGTAAGAGATTCTTTGAGAATATCCATCATAGCTTCCCTTTGCTGCAAAAACTCTTCTACAAAAGCTACAGTGGTTGCAAATTCTGCTGGAATAGCTAAGTGAGGAGGATTATACCCATATAGAGCTTTGAATGGAGTCATGTTCAAGCTGGAGTGGAAGTTGGTGTTGTACCACCATTCAGCCAAAGAAAGCCACTTGAACCATTGTTGAGGCTTATGTCCTGTCATGCATCTTGAGTATCCTTCAAGACAAGAGTTAACCCTCTCTGTCTGGCCATCAGATTGAGGGTGATAAGCTGTGCTTAGGTGGAGCTTAGTACCCAAAGCTGTGAATAATTCTCTCCAAAAATTACTGGTAAAAACTTTGTCTCTGTCAGACACAATTGATGCTGGTAGCCCATGTAATCTGAAGATATGGTGGAGGAACTCCTGAGCCACAGAAGAAGCAGTGAAGGGATGACTGATGGCAATAAAATGACCATACTTGGTTAGTCTGTCCACCACAACCATGATGACATCTTTTTTGTTAGACTTAGGAAGACCTTCAATGAAGTCCATTGTGATGTGTTGCCATGCTTGCTGTGGAATTGATAGTGGTTGTAACAACCCAGCTGGATGTTGATGTTATACTTTATTCCTCTGGCAAGTATCACAATTGCTCACAAAAAGTAAGATATCTTTCTTTAACCCTGGCCAATAGAAGTATAGCCTAGCTCTGAGATAGCTAGCTTGTATGCCAGAGTGACCACTAATGACAGAAGAGTGCACTGAAGCAAGTATATCTGTTCTCAGATTAGTAGAATTACCCACATAAATTCTCCCTTTGTATCTGAGGATGCCTGCTGAATAAGTGTAATTGGGTATTGCAGATGGGTTGATTAGGAGTTGAGCAATCATTTGTTGAGCTCCCTCATCCTGTTCATAGCTAGTGAGTAAATCCTGAACCCAATTTGGAGATGACACTGTCATGGAGGTGCAAACAACAGAAGAAGTTGGAGGTAGCCTAGACAGGGCATCAGCTGCAGTATTCTCCTTGCCCTGTTTGTAGTGTATAGTGTAATCCAAACCCAATAGTTTCATCAACCACCTTTGTTGTAAGACAGTAGTCATTTTTTGTTCCATGAAATACTTAATGCTTTGCTGGTCAGTGTTGATAATGAAATGGTGACCAGTGAGATAGTGCCTCCATTTAGTCACTGCCATAACAACAGCTAAGAGTTCCTTCTCATAAGTAGATAGCCCTAAAAATTTGGGACCCAAAGACTTTTTAAAGAATGATATGGCTCTCCCTTCTTGCATTAATACAACACCCACTCCCCTTGTACAAGCATCAGTTTCCACCACAAATGTTTTGGAAAAATCAGGCAAAGCCAATACTGGTGTAGTGCACATAGTCTCTTTAAGTGCTTCAAAAGACAACCGAGCTGCATGAGACCAAAGAAATGAATTCTTCTTCAATAGATCAGTCAGTGGTCTGCTAATATTGCCATAATTCTTGACAAATTTCCTGTAATAGCCTGTAAGGCCTAAAAAACCCCTTAACTCTTTTAAATTTGTTGGAATTGGCCAATTTTGCATGCAAGAAATCTTCTCAGGGTCAGCTTTGACACCATCAGCAGTAATGATATGTCCAAGATATTCCAAAGAAGACTGAGCAAAACAGCATTTAGAAAGTTTAGCATATAATTTGTTCTCCCTCAGAATGTTTAAGACACACTGTAAATGTGTGATATGCTCAGATAGAGAGGTACTATCAATCAGGATGTCATCAAAAAATACCAGCACAAACTGCCTAAGGAAGGGTTTAAAGATAGAGTTCATGAGAGCTTGAAAGGTGGCAGGGCATTGGTTAAGCCAAAAGGCATGACTTTAAACTCAAAGTGACCTTGATGGGTTCTGAAGGCAGTTTTATGAATATCTGGTTCATGCAATCTAATCTGATGATAGCCTGATCTTAAGTCTATCTTAGTAAAGAACTTGCCTCCATGCAATTCATCTAAAAGCTCATCAATTATAGGAATGGGGTACTTATCTTTAATAGTAATGTCATTCAGCTTTCTGTAATCAACACAGAATCTCCAAGTGTTGTCTTTTTTCTTCACTAGCAATATTGGGGAAGCAAATGGGCTGTGACTGTCCTGAATTATACCAGCATTGAGCATTCCTTGGACTAAAGCTTCCACCACTGACTTGTGAATATAAGGGTATTTGTACGGCCTTAAATTAACAGGTTGAGCATTGGGTTTGAGGGGAATTTTATGATCCAATACTCTTTGAGGTGGTAATTGAGTGGGTTCAGCAAAAATATCAGAGAAGTCATCCACTAAGGATTGAATAGGTGGAGGAATTGAAGATGATGACTGAGTAGCTGAAATAGAAAAGAATTGGCCTATAAGTCCATGTGTGTTTTTCTTCAGGAAGCTTTGAACAACTTTGCCAGTTACCTGCAATAATGATGGCTTGGAAGATATACCTTGTAAGGTAATCTGTTGTCCCAAATGCTGAAAAGAAATGGACAAGGTAGCCAAATTAAGTAAGACATCACCCAATTGCTTTAGCCAGTCAGCTCCCAGAACAATATCACACCCTCCCAAGGGCAATAAATGTAAGTTTCCCTGAAACCAATGTCCTTGCATCTCCCATTGAAGGTTGTGACAAATTACAGTGCAAGTAGTTTGGTCACCATTGGCCACTGTGACTAGCAGGTGTGCAGTAGGTTGAATCTGAGAAGCAAGTTGTTTAGCCACTTCCACATCAACAAAACTGTGAGTGCTACCAGTGTCAATCAGTACAATTATTTTTTTTTTCTTCAAGAAACCAGGAATTCTGATTGTATCACCACTGCTGCTACCAGTTAAAGCATGAAGAGAAATTTCCATAGAACTTTCAATTAAATGAGGTTCTGGACAATCCTGAAACTCTCCTTCCAACTGGTCAGTAGTATCCTCATCAGTTACAATCATAAAAAGTTGGTTTGGCTGTTTACATCTATGACCAGGCCTATATAGCTCATCGCAATTAAAGCATAATCCCTTAGCCCTCTTCTGATTCATCTGTTCTTGAGTTAACCTCTTGACATGTGGTGGTAGAGAGGTGGTTTTAGGAGGAACATTGGAAGTAAAAGAGGTGGATGCAGGGGTGATGGTGTTTGGAGAAGGGAATTTGGGAGTTAGAGAAAAAGCAGTGGAAAATGGTTTAGTGAAATAAGTTGAAGTAACTGGTTGCTTAATTGGCTGTTTAGCTGATGAAGGTGTTTGAAGAAGAGCTTTCTCTTGTAATCTGGCTAAGTAAAAAGCTGAAGATAATGTTGTAGGTTGATGCATTTGAACCAAACTACGCAATTCTGGCTTTAACCCACTGATGAAGCTGAGTACAAAATATTTTTCATCCAAGCTAGGATTATTAATGAGCATCAAGGCCTTAAGCTGTTCAAATTGCTCATAATACTCCTCCACAGATGACAATTGTAACAATTTATTGAAACATCCAACATAATTATCACTGGATAAGTCTTCAAAACGAGAACAAATAGATTCAGTCAATTCAGTACAAGATATAGATGTTTTACCTGCCTGGAAATCCGAATACCATGAATCTGCTTTACCATCTAGGTGAAGGACGGCAAACTCAACTTTCTGTGAATCCTGGACTTGCTGAAGTTTGAAGAACCTCTCACATTTACGAACCCAACTACGTGGATTTTCACCATCAAATCTGGGAAAATCAAACTTTGGAGGCTTAAAATGTTTAGCTAGAGGTCCATTTAACACTGAATCCAGCTCCGATCCAGATCCAGATCCAGAAGCGTCTAGCGATTTACTTGGTGGTGGTGGTAATGGCGTTCCTGTCTGTTTAGCTAGAAGAGTAATTAATGTTCTCATATTGGTGTTGGAATCAGTCATCTCTTTCTTCAACTCTTGCATAGTTAGAGATTGTTCTAGAGCTATGGACTGAAGAGAGGCGAGAAGATCAGCTTGAGCTTTAGCCTCAGAAGCTCTTGTTTCATCTGATAATTGAAGAAGATCAGTGAGATTTTCGAGAAGTTCTTTATTGGTGGGTATAGTCATGGTGGTGAGGAGAGGGGAAAGCAGGAACACAGAGAATAGAAAACCAGAAAAGACTGGCTGATACCAAGTGTGATGGTTTATGATATATCTTTATCAAATGGTACGAATGGATAGATGTAAAGGACAAGTAACAAAGGACCTCTGTGTACAACACAACCTCTCTTTATCTTTTAACAAGACAAAGCCTAATTCTCCATTAATCTTCATAGATAATTCAACCAGGTAAAACCCACACTTAAATACTAATTTCAGTGCTAATAAAAGGAAGACGTAATCTAAGCCGAACACGTGGCACGATCAGGACCGACGACGCCTAACCACCCAATAAAAACGCTAACAGACTCCACTATAACTAGTCCCAACCACCTCACCTCGTTAAGGGGTAACTACATCTAACCCCAAAGTAATACAAACCATGACAGGGTACTCTTCGGTTTTCCATTTCGTTCCGTGTAAGTTCTTCTTATTTCATTTTCTTTTCGCGAACATGTATTCACGAACGCGTAGAGGTTGAAAACATGTAGGAGAAAGTTCTAATGCTAGAAGAAATAGGAGAGATGATGATGATGATGATGCTAGATTTGTTGTTCCTCTACCTTTGGTCATTGTTGCCGAACTGCAATATGATCACGAACTGAACATGTATTTCATTAATGAAACTTGTCGTGATCACTATAATTCATGGCGTAATCGAGGTTTGATTTATGAACGGATTTATGATAATACCGTAAATGAACATGATTATGTGAGTTTCATGGGAGAAAAATAATGGGGAAATGTTCACTATCCATCCCAACAAGTTTTTTCGGATGTTGTGAATCAATTTTATGCAAATATGCATGGGTCTGAGTATGAACGCCGCCACTTCAAAACAACTGTTGGAAATCAGTTTATCACTATTAACCGTGAGGTGATAAATGCTTTTTTCAATTACCCATTGAGGCACACCTTTGCCATTCCCCAACCTGATGACATTCGTCCTGGTCAGCTTGACATCTCTGAAATTTTACTCACAAGGCGTATCCCATGGATTGGCGGAAAATTCCCTATTAAGAACATGTCATTCCACCTTAAAGTTTTTGGGAAGCTGGCAACTGCCAACATCATGCCCAGCAATATGACCAGAGATGTTTGAGTAGAAACATGGCAGAATTTGTCTTTTATCTTATTGCAGGAGATCAGGAAATTGACATCTGTGGACTCATAATTCGTCAGATGATCTCAATTCCCTTGAGTGACAACAGGAGGAGCTCTGGATTTCTGAGTTTATTTGCAACATTGTCTCAAGTCGTGGTATTCCCATGTTTGGCTCTGCAGGAAAATTCCCAAAACTTCTTGATCAAGGGTGCATCAACAAAATGTCAAGACCTGATCCAGTTCATCTTCAAGTAACGGAACCAGAACCTGCTCATTTGCACCTGAATCTGCTCCTGCTCCTGCCCCAGGAAATGAAGACAATGTTGCTGCTTTGCTCTTCAGGATCAGTCAACTTGAAAGAGAAATGCAATCCTGCATAAACAGGTAAACAAAGCAACTGAACTATTTCCTGCACTTTCTGCAGTAATGATCAGGATTGCTGAAGGTCACTCCTCTGATTTTGATGACTCTATCCATGATATGAGTGATTAAACTTTTAAGCACTATTATTTTCTCTTTCACTGAATCTTTCTAAAACACTTCGGGTTGTAATAACTTTAATCTGTGTGTGTGGATTTGATGCTTGGTCATTTACTGAAAGATTCTTGTTATGTTTAATTAGTGTGTGACTCTTACTCTAATTACATAACTCAAAAAGTACTGCTCAAACTTTTGATGATTGCAATGCTTGATCTTAATTGATTGTCTTTATGAATGTATTGCAAAACCGTGAACTTGCTTTTTTAGCCATACCACTCGTTCGGGTAAAGCAGTTCATGAAGATTACCAAAATCCATGCTTCTGTCTCTTATGGCTAAGGGGAGACGATTTTTGATAATAAGGTTCCTCGTAGGCTACAATGTTGAACTCCACTGGATTAAATGTTGTACCTTTAATTCTTAGTCTTACAACCACTAGGGAGGGGTACCCTAATGTTTTCTCTAAAGGCGATGGTTGACCGAAACTCTCTGAGAAAGTAGGAAGATTAAACCTTGAATTCCTATTTGACCGTAACTGGCTAAGAAAGAAAAACACATCTACAATTTCACTTGTGAAAATTGTTGTATGAGTAGAAAATCTACATAGGTACATGATGTTTTATGGCCCTCAGATCTCACTCACACACACAATCATTCAAACACGATTCAAGGTGCATAGATCTCAAGAACAATACCGAAGATACGTAAAAAGACATTAATCAGAAGACTAAACATATGAAGATTTGTATTTCAGTGTTGCAACTACATGGATTATGATCCGAAGGAGCTAGAGGAGATACAAACCTAATCCCTCTCTCGCCACTTAGGTTACACCCAAAAGATTCCAACCCTTACAATGTTCTCCAAGCTCGCTTTATATAGGCCGAGCTTGGGTGGTTTACAACTAATAAGACAAGGGACTCAATCGTGGTGGTGTCAGTCCTTGTCGAGTAAGGCGGTTCCTTCGGCGGCACTCCGAAGATGGCTCTGGGGCTTCGGTCCTTTGGGGCGGGGTCCGAATCCCTTTCTTCTGATTCTTCTCTCGGTGTCCTCGGTTTCACCTTTCTTTGGTTTGGTCCCGAGGCTTCGCTAATACTTCCTCGGGTGCGATCTTTCTCCTTGGATCTCTGACACGTGTCCCGAGGGGTTTTGCCCTCCACAATTGTACCCAAGAATTTTCTAAATCCTTGCTTGGGAAGGTCGTCGCGTTGTTCCTTATGGGATGACACACTATGGGGGAGAGTTCTTTTGAACTTGTGCTTCATGGTAATATCTTTTTGGGGAGTGCGGTTGTGGAATCTACGAGAGAAGCATCTTTTTATCTCTCGCTTTAGGTATGTTTATCTTTGTCTACATTGATTATTGCGATTTTATGAGGATTCATATTTTTCTTTTCTTTGTCTATTTTTATGACAAAAGGGGGAGAAATCTTGTAGTAAGGGGGAGTAAAATCTTTCTATCTACTATGACAATTGTCTACATTGTCATAGGGGGAGAGTAAAATCGATGTGCTTGTCATATCAAAGCAAAAGTTAGTGTATTGAGTAAGGGGGAGAACATATCAAATTGTGCAATATCTTGAAGCATCGATGCAATATGCTTACAAGTTTTACATACTACTCAATTGCATAACAAACTCTTGTTGGACTATGTCCTTCTAGAAACCAAGATGTGTGGTGACTTTGAGTTTATTATCTCTACATTGAATCTTCACTTGCATGAACACTCATATCTGAAGACGCTGAAGATTACAAGAAGATCAAGTACATTATGGTTAGGGCTAAAAGATTTTACTTTTTGAATCCATATGTAAGATTGGTTTTTGTCACTAAAACTGACAAAGGGGGAGATTATTAGAGCATTGCTCGGTTGAACCCACTGATATTGCTATCTCAAGTCAGTTGTCAAGTTTATGATACAAAAACACAATCCTTGATAAGTTTACTCTACAATCTAGGACTAGGATAATTTTAGGTAATCGAGACGAAGACTGATGAAGACGAAGACCGAAGCTTACTACTTGATAAATCATAACGTCCTTATTAAAAGTTAGAAAGGTTTTTCCTTTCCATATCATATTTACCATTTCTATCATACCAATAGTCTATGATGTTGTTTATATGATCCAAAGGTATTCTAGGATTTTCGCCTTTGCATTTGTCACACTCATGATAATTTGTATAGGTAGAGTATGTTGGATTGTCTCTTGAAATATACCACAATGGTGAGCGCGTACATGAACGCGTATATGTATTTGTATGGCATTTCAGAGAATGAGAAAAAGTCTGTATGAACGCGTTCATGCACGCGTACATATAAGTTCCTGAATTCTCCTGAACTCTATTGACTGCTCTATGAACGCGTACATATAAGCCATGAGAAAACTTCCAAACTTTCATATCATTGAAGTTTTCGGTCTAGGCATGATTAGTTCTCGGACTTGTCATTACTTGGCCCACGGAATTCAACAACTTAATCCAAGCGATGTTTAAACTAAGTATTTGGACCAGAAGTCGCAAATCAATGTCCAAACAAGAATTGGACCAGAAGTCGCGAACCTTTAAACAAGGTTGAGTCTTATTGAACTTTTGGCTTAGTCCAGAGTTCTTAGAATATTGAGAATGGGTAATCAAGTTATTGACTTTCTAGTTCCGGAACTTACTTGAGCCCTACTCAAAGTTGCTTAAACTTTAAGCAAAGCCTCCCTTGGTGATCACTATAAATA
>JAJJMA010240598.1:136-11360 GCA_023529015.1 Papaver nudicaule
CTAGACAGAGAAAGAAACATAGTCGCAACAGGGTATATCGTGAATGGAAAAGAAGGTGAAGTATGTCATGGTAGAACAATCTATCCATGTGCGAAGAAAGTGTGCATTGAAGTTGTCAAAGATCCTACAGCCGCTGTCCCAGACCCTCCTCAAGGCGATGGCCACTATACTTTGGCAGGTTATGTAGAAGGTGAGTCGATAATATGGGCCGAGTCACGGTTGTCAAAAAAAAAACCACCCAATGGTTGGATAGAAATGAATTCGATGACTTGGATGAATTCAACGAAGAGAGGAAGGAATTAGAGGATGTATGCAGTATCATGATACAAATGACAACAACTAAAGGACGATCTTCAAAGAAAGCTAAGAATCAAACTTCTGTTCATGTTCAAGTTTATGTGGGCGAGAGAACTAGGACTCGTGAAAATAACTTGTTGGGTGATTTCGAGTTGATAGGAATTCCTCTTGCTCCTCGTGGCATTTCTGCAATTACAGTACGCTTTGACATAGATGCGGATGGTATACTGACTGTATGCGGCGAAGACAGGAAATCAGGAAATATAAACAAGTTAACCATTAGAAATGATGCGGGGAGGTTACCACAGACTGAGATCGAGCGGTTGGTTGTAGAGGGTGAGAAATACAAGTTAGAAGATGAAGATTACATTTAGTTGCAGAACATTTAGTTGTGGTGATCATAATCACCACAACCAATACTATCCATATAGTTCTAGATGCTGACCAATACCATCCAACATTCAAAACTATCATCATTATCATACATCCAAGAACATAAAGGAGAAGAGACACACAAACCAGACACTTTTCGACCACCCGAATCTCGAATTATCAGAAATTACATCCTTTAAACTAGTGAAAACTAATGAAAACTTAAGGTTATACTTAACTCAATGGATAAATGATCCACCAAATATATACAAAGGATTGAGATTTAGAGGGAGAAACTAATGAAAACTTAAGGTTAAATAAGCTTACGTAAATTTAGAACATGCTTGAATTACGGACAAAAAGAAAATCTGAATATAGAATATACTTAACTTAGAATAAGCTTATGATACAAGCATACCATGAACAAAAAATGCGTCTTCAACTGAAAACTTGAGGTTAAATAGGCACTTTTAAATTTAGAATGTGCTTAAATTACAAAAAAAAAAAAAAAAAAAAAAAAATAAAAACTTAAATTTAAATATACTTAATTTAGAATGGTACATGCATACCATGAATGGAAAATGCGTCTTCAACTAAAAACTTCAAGTTTAATAGGCTTACTCTTAAATTTAGAATGTGATTGAATTAGAAGAAAACAAATGCTTAATTTATAGTACACATAATTTACAATTCTCATTTTGGCGCTACTTTGCGAGTTACAAAGTTTAACGCATGATGCTCAAAGACATGCAATTGAGCTACAAAAATTTAAAGATGCTTAATTTTAATTTAAACCCAAACTTTGAAATTCAAATCGAATACTTACCATGAAACCCCAGGATTCTAATTCCCGCACTAAAATGATTATGAAAACCAACTACTGTTTGGAAACAAAATACCTTTTATGAAATTTTCTCAGTTTGTGCACAAATTCTTTTACGGGTTTAATACCGTGAGACACTGTATTTTTGGTTTTGAACATTGATCCTTTCAAAGGATTTTCACTCTTCTCCCTTTAAAATGTGTGTTTCGATACATTTATTGCACATTTAATTAATTTAAACTTCGTTAATTAGTTGTTTTACTTTTAATATATTTATTAGATTTAAGTTAAATTAAGTTTATTAAATTTTTTAGATTTGCGGGTTAAAATCGTTTAGTGAGATATTTAAACATGTATGAGTTTTAGATAACGCTAACTAGATGCATGTTCTTTATAAGGTACTTGTTTACCCACTTTAACTTCTTGATCTATAACGCTAATTGGATGCATGGTCTCTAACTTGACATATTTTATATTGTTACATTCTCATCAATATCAGGATTTGAAATAACTTCTTTTTTTGAAAGTGATAAATGAGGTAATTTATTAGAGCTTCTGTTTTTTGAATAGACTATGAGCTCAAGAAAATAAAGGGGCAATTTGCCTGCTGCCCCCAATTGAAAATATAATTAAACTTTGCCCCCCAAAATAGCAATAATTATTTCTACCCCCATTGGACAGGTTTACCCGTCATATACGTGTTGGGTTAAACATAATACACGTCACAACCCCGGTGGAATTTGTCATACCTTGTGGCATTAATTTCACTAACAAAAATCAGATGGTAAAGGTGGTCTTGAGTCTCTTGACGATGAATCCGAAGACGGAAGATAAAAAATTGAGGAAGTAAGAACAAAAGTGGGCAGAAATGCTTACCTAGCGTCAACAACAAAGTTTTCCAATTGAATTTATGGATTGATGGGCAGTTGTAATTGTTTGTTTCTGTACATGTATCAATTGAAGTGTATGGATGATTGTAAAGTGTGTTTGGATTGATTTCTTCTTGTGAGACTGAATATTTTTTCAATCATGATTATGATTTTCAGCAGCTAAGTTCGTAAATTAGTTTTGGTGGAATTAACAGTGAAATGGCGGAAAAGAAGAACTGGGTGGGCAGTCTATGTTTAAAGGGCTTTCTATATTTAAGTTTCGGGTCGGGTTTAGTTGGACGACAGAAATTGAAAACACGGACCCGAAATTGCCCGAAATTGGTTGCAAAATTTTGTAATTGATCGTATACTAGGTATCATCCCAGTAGTTTGTATGCTGATATACTTCGGCTCCAGAAATCATACCTTGTGGCATTAATTTCACTAACAAAAATCAGATGGTAAAGGTGGTCTTAGTAGAAATTGGTAGGGTGAATCTTAAATCACCCTATAGAAAAAGAAGAGATGAATCTTAAATCACCCAAAGGAATTCAGTGGGCTGAATCTTAAATCACCCAATTTATCTAGATATTTTTTAAGGGTATATTTGAAAGTTTGTTGGGAAAATACAGATATAATTAGAAGCTGGATACATTTTTGAGACGAATGAAAATAGTGAAGAATCTCACAGACTGTGATAATTTGTTGACCGTTTTCGATGCAAGTGGGAAACATATTGATCGCCTCTTCTATCCTTGCTTTTGCATTTTCGAAGTTACGGCATAACTTCAACATCTTTGAAGGATTGTTTTGCTGCTGCTGCTTCTTCTTCTTCCGTAAAACTCATGCCTCTGTTTTCTTTAGTTGTGACTTGTGAGATTCCTCCAGTCTTGTTTATGAACTGACCTTCTAAGTTTGCTTTATATTATAGATACTCTCTCTGTGCTACTAGTTTTGTATTATAATATGCACATTTTCGCTCATAATACTATAGAGTCTATCATATGGAGGAATTAAGTGTACTGAATATTTAATCACCCAAAGGAATTCAGGAATTTAGTGGGCCGAATCTTAAATCACCCAATAGAATAAGACGAGACGAATTTGAAATCACTTAGTAGAAATTGGTAGGGTGAATCTTAAATCACCCTATAGAAAAAGACGAGATGAATCTTAAATCACCCAAAGGGCAAACAAGGTAAAACACTTGTTTTACCTTTCCCATAGGAAGGGCCTTACAGCGCCTTTGAAGTGTAGCTGCAAGCCTGCAACGGGTTGTCGGTTCCCGCACCCCTAGAAAAAAACCAGTCGACACCAAACACACCTCGAGGAAACTAAAAATCTTTCTCCTCTTATCCTATCTCAGACAAAAGAAAGAAAAAAACACTCTCAAACATTAATACATATACACCACTCGACTTACAATCACAAGTCGAGTGCACGTGCGTTGCACGTTGGCAAACCTTAGTTTTTCACCAAAGAAATTTCATGGAGTCCAATTGTTTTTCTTTTTTTTAGCACACCTCAAAAACTCATGTCTCGTATTACATCAAGAGTCGAGACTAACATGACCAAAACCCGCTTAGCCCATCAAAAAAAAAAACATGATCGAAACCCAAGACTCACAATGGATCAGAATGTTTGTTGCCTTTGAACTTATTATTTACACATGTACTAAGAAACATTCTTCTCATCAAATGTTCATACTGCCTACCGTTTCCAGACTAACATAAGATGAGCAGATGGGGAATGTAAGAAGGGTGTGTCTTCCTCCTAGTGATTGAGCAGCAATGCAAGCAACTTCAGAACAACCCTCTGTTTGTATGGTCAAGCAGACTGAACAATGATATCGGGGTACTCAATAGCTACAGTACCCTTCCTGCCTTCGTCAATACCTGATGCAGTCGTCAATATAGCAAGACATCTCCTTGTGATTTGTAAACCTTTCTTTATCTGACAACTTAACACTGGCGTTCAACACTGGCTGCTTTAAACAAAAAACTGATATAAAAAAGTGTGCAAATTCATCTTAAATAACTGAAGCATCGAATATTTAGGTCCAATTTAAGTACTTAACTTAAGCATTGAGTGAGATTGGTCTTGCAACCACATCAATTTATAGTGCCTGGAAACGCTGGAAACCGTTCCATCATTGTGAATCATTCTTAAATAACAGCATGCTGAACTATTATAAGGCTTGAGAGTTGAGATTTAACACATCTTAAAAGGAAGCATATTGCTGAGTGCAACTACTATCATTGTAATGTAATCACAAAAAATCAAGTATGATATTGAAAAGTGTAAAATAAGTTTGAGTATGTGAGTATTTTCAAATACCCAACGATAGGTACCTGTTTGAATTTGCTTTTCTTTACAACTGATTTCTTTCTATTTTTGAGAAATCACAGTCAAAACTTGTGCGATCAACTTGTTATAGCCTTGCCGAAAATTCGCCGTAATCTCCCATACGTCAGCATCCTGCAT
The DNA here is from genome assembly GCA_023529015.1 of Papaver nudicaule. Classification (NCBI taxonomy): domain Eukaryota; kingdom Viridiplantae; phylum Streptophyta; class Magnoliopsida; order Ranunculales; family Papaveraceae; genus Papaver; species Papaver nudicaule. The sequence goes on from JAJJMA010240598.1 coordinate 4,982, forward strand.
TCCAAACCTGCAGTAAATAACAAATTTCAGTTTCTATTTGATAGCTAAACCAAGTATACGTACAGCGGAACATTGCCTTGGTTTTTAATCAAGAAAGTACATTACTTGAATGTATGCCGCGGTATTACTGCAAAATCTTGAGTATAACATTAGAGGACATAAAATCTTGGTTTTCTCCTTCAACTATGTGGAATGGACGGCGATTGTTGGCTACTGGGGGTGGTGGTGCAGATCACTGTTCAAAACATGTAAACAATACTAAAGCTTCCACCTCCATGAAAGCCAATTCATAGACTAAATACTTCAACGTGTTAAAAATTCATAATCTATTACAGGAATGAGACAAAAAATTTAGATCAGAGCAGGGGACAATTATCATTTGTGCAGTAAAATATCAGCAGGATGGTTTATAATCACTGTAGCAAAAGTAGTTCACTTAGCTAGATTATCAGAATCAAAAAATATTCATATTTTGTTTACATCCATCTATTACAGGCTTGAGACCACAGAGAGTACTATAGGGATACTCATATATCAAGCTAATTTCTCAGGGTAACAATGGAACTTTACCATCTTTGCATGTCTCAATTCATGTATCAGGGTAAAGTTCCATTGTTATCGATTGAAGCTTTACATCAGCTGCACATTTTTATATTTGTGCTGGCAGTTGTGCATGTCCTTTTCTGTGCAACTACCATGTTTCACGGAGGGTTGAAGGTAAGCTCAACAGTACTCTCTGTTTAGTTGAACACTAAGTGGACAAAATGAAATGACACCCATCACTATATACATTCTGTCCTATGCATTGCAGATTCAACAATGGAAACAATGGGAAGATTCCATAAGGGAAGTGAAAGGTAATAAACACCTAAATTCCTCTATTTTGGTAGGAACTCTATCCACAAAATCTCTACACAACTAACTCAAATTGTTAATCTCAAACATTATCCCCACCAAATTCTCTGCAACCATCAAAAATCATAACTCAAATATACAACAACAAATTAATGAAGATTTTTTTATTGAGATACTATAAACGAAATGGGATTTTACTACCTGTACTGAAGAATGCCTTAACTTTTAACAATCGAAAACTCACAAAATAATTATTCAATGTCACTTAACAAACCCTAAACTCCACTACCGATCAAATTGACAATGAATGTATATCTTTGAAGAGGTGATTACTCTAACGTTTGTATCAGATTGAATAACTTAACTATAACCAAACTAATACTCGTTCTCATTAAAACGTTACAGAAAGCCATAGTTTTTTTGTATTGTTAAAGATTGAAATTAGAAAATTTAATGCATACCTTCATCGGCATCAAGAAGATCTGATTCATGAAGATTGTTTTCTTCAAGAATTTGTGGAATTTATGTATTCATGAACTCGGATTTGTTATTAGGAAGTATGGATATTCTAAATTTTAGGTCAGTTGAATTTGGGAAGAATAAAACAGAGAGAAGAACGATGAAATTTAGGTTAGTCGAATTTGGGAAACGAATCGAACAGAGAACAGATTAGAATTAAGTATTTGCCCCTGTTATTCTGATAATTTACCGAAATTTTAACGAAGGCCCACGCAAAACTTAACGAAAATGCGGAGGGGTAACATAGACACTTCCAACGACGATTAAAACGCAGGGGAATCTATTTCGAATCTTCCTTGGATCCTACGGTTTGGATTTAGAGTTGGAAGATCCGACGGTTATGAAGAGTGAACTTTTGAGATTGGGGTATTTGCATTAAAAGGGGGGGAGATTCTCTTGGATAATTTTAATCATCACCACTTTATTAGGTTAATCAAAGCGCAACATCTCTGTTTTTTTTGATGAAAAAAAAAAATAAACACACCTTTTCTCTTTATTTTAGTCGACATCAAAATAAGAAAAACCCTAAATAAATTCCAAGATCCCATGACTCGATTCAAACATCACTAACCCTTATTTCTTCACCAGATCAAGATCATCCTGTCTCTCCACCAGACTTTAGGTAATTTTCCAATTTTTTTTCAATTTTTTTTATGCAGCTTTTATTAGTTTCGTTTCGTTTGGAAATTACTTCAGATTTCCTGTGTTTAGAAGGTAATTCGGTAGTCTGTATGAATGTTTGCAGTTGATTATGATTGAATCGACTACTGGTTAGGGTTTCAAGCATGTATGTTATTTCAGATAGTAAAAATGCAAAAGGGGAAAAATAAAATCTGTTTTTAGGTTTTTTTTCTTGGCTTTAGAGTTACTAGATGACCGCTACCACGGTGGAAGTGGGCCGCCCGACCGAAGAAAGAACAAAGAATTTGTAAAGCCAAAAAAAAATGTAAGCAAAATAGTAAATAAACTTTAGACTCTACATTATTGCATTTGATAATTCTTGCAATCGCTTCTCCTGTTGGCGCCTTTCTGGAAGTGTCTTGCCACCAATTCTTGCTAGTCTTTCAAAACTAAACATGGGTTGGAATGCAAGATCTGAAAGTTTTCTTGTATGTGATAATGCAATAAATATCAACCAAGACTCTCCTTTGGTCCTATATCAACCAAGACTCTCCTTTGGTCCTAGATAACCGTTATCACGGTTGGAGGCCGACCAAAAAGAAAAAAGATGACATCTACACCATAGCATGATAGAGACGTTGCTTGCTAAGTTCTTGACCCATGTATATTGGGGAATAAAATCCTCTGTCAAATAGGTATGCTACACAGCTGGAGTCTGTTTTACTTAACCCATGTGCAACTAAATTTGTTAAAGCCTGCATGTGCACCAAGTGTTCGGAATTAAGAGTTAAAAGATATTTTTGTAAATTGGCGTGTCAATAAGAAATCAAACCTGGAGTCCGAACACTGGCTGTTATCAAATTTCTCTCTTTCGTCTCTGTCAATCTCACTAAACTTACTGCTAGAGACTCTAGATATTCGCCTCTCGATCTCGCCCATCATTTCAATATTTTTCCTTTTTGTCTTTATTTTTCATCTACACCCTCTGTTAAGAAGTTAAAAAAATAAATAAAAAAATTTGCTTAATTGTTGTCGGTGGTGGGAATGGAGATACAGGGGTTCAAAAGAAACCATTTGTTTTTCCAGTTATATTTGAAGAACATCAAACACCCATTGATTGATTGAATAGTTAAAAGCATCTAATTAGAGGATTTGAAAAATTGGAGTGATTGGATGAAAGATTTGAAAGACTGGGTAGTAGTGGTAGCTGCATCATGGAATCAGTTGAAGAAAAGGAAACAGATTCAACACTAACTCATCACAAGCATCAATACAAGTATGAAAAGTATGGATCATCAATCAATTTTCATTAATCAATAGAATTGGAGAGTTCAGTAGATATGTCATATGAGAAGACTGACTCACTGAGTCGGCAGACCGACCCGTAAATGGGTTGACACGGTGGGGCACGTGTAAGGCGGGGTGGAAATAACTGATACTGTAACAAAATTATGGGCTAAAAGGACCAGGTACGGTTAACCCGAATCGATGAAGAACAGCTCTATTTTCCTCTGAATGATTGTTTTCTTTTACAGAGATCAAATATCTTGTGATCAAATTGTGTGATAGATTAAATCATTCAATGGGGTATTATCAAGTTCTTTTTTCTTACATTGGTACAAATTTATTGTAATTAGGTTGATTCGATCAATTTGTAAAACAAATTGAAAATCATCATCGTTCTTAATTTTAAAATGGGTCGGATCGGTGAAGACCGGACCCGAAAAGTTTATCAGGTTCGCCTGATTTTCTGCTACTGCAAATCTCCAATTCCATCCTCTGCTACTGCAATTTGTTCGAATTTGATCATGTTTCTAGATAGAAAGCAATGGGTTTAAATATAAAAGCTTCATTTGAATCAAATTTATAAAATCAGCAGAGATTTTCTTTTTTTCTTTGTAGCTTGAATTTTTTTGAAGATGAATTCGATCGATTCCAATCGAATCAGTGGAGATTTTAATGAAGTTTGAACATATGATTTGTTTGTTTGATTATGCTTGATGGAAATTGGTGATCAATTTGGTTGATTATCTTATGTTTGATCTCGATTTCATGAAATTTGATCACATTGATTGCAAAATTGAATTAGAGCGTCACTCACAATTCCAGTTGAAGTGTCCATAAAGAAGGCCTCCTTAACAGTCGGCCAATTATTTTCCTGATTGTGGGTGTGGTGATGGTTGTTGTGGCGGAGGCGGCGCGGCTGGGTGTAATATTAGTGATGGCGGCGGTTTTGTTTATGGTGGTGGTGTGTTGATGGTGTTTGTCGCGGTGTTGATTGTGTTGGTGGTGGCGTGTTGATGGTGTGATAATCATGTTTGGGTTGGTGGTACAGATGGTGGTGGCGTCGGGTGGGGGTGGTGTTGCTGTTGGTTGTTGTGGTAAAGGCGCCTTCACTGGTAATATTGGTGGTGGATGTGACGGCAGTGTTGTTTATGGTGATGGCGTATTGACGGTGGCGGTGGTGACAGTGCCAGTGTGATAATCATGGTTGGTGGCGTCGTTGGTGCTGGTGCTGGCAGCTGAGATGTGGCGGCGGCTGAAGAAGAAGAAAAAATCGAGAGATGAGAATCGGGAGAAAGAAGAGAATCAGATTTAAAGAAGAAGGATAATTTTGTCATTTTCAGCGTTGAATAAAATTAGATACTGATGAACGGTGGTAATCTCTTAAAGAAAAACATCCAACGGTTCATGTCAAAAGTACACACGGAATTTTTTTTCGGGATTCTTAGAGATCTGACGGCTGTGTTATAAAGTTTTGAGATCTAACGGTTACAGTCATCTAGTAGTGTTGCTCACATGAAATCCAATCTTTTTGTGTCAAATTGCAAAAAAAGTCACTATTCATGTGACACAAAGTCACCATATATAGGGTCCTCCCTCGCTTCGCTCGGTCGGCCCAATAAATTGGGTTTTGGATGATGTATTTTTAGGGTTTTTTTCTTGGCTATAGTGTTATAAATTGGGTTTTGGTTGATGTATTTTAGGGTTCATGAATCATGGCAATTACAAACACAAATTCTATGATATGGTGGTAGTTTAGAAAGAAGCATGGTATGGTCTGTGGCAACCATATGCAGCTGAATTGAGATTGACATTTCTAAAGAGGTCATTTCTTTCTTTAGTTTCCTGGTGATAAAGCAATTCTTTTCAATTCATTCACGCAATCATGTTTCTTGATTCAAGTCATTCGCGGTCATCTAGTTAGCTTCAGAGATTTAGGGTTTTAGAATCATGTATGGTGAATCTCGTTATGGTGTTTCTGATCGAAGAGTTCTGCGTTCACAGTATCTTGCTCTAAGGAATATGATACATGGTAAGTCTTAATTCTTTCATCTTTTTTTCACTTGTTTTTTAATTTGGGTGTTAGGGTTCTGATTTTAATTTTAGTTGTGATTGTTAAGATGATTTTGATTGTTGTTTTGCAGATGAAAGAGAACATATTTAGGATGCCAATTCTGATAAGTTCAAATCTAATTTTAACAAAGTTGAAAGCTTGCATGGGATGAGTATTTTTCATCTTAAAGTTCAGTGTTTGTAGATTTTTTTTTCTTCTTTTTTTGGGTTAATCGGTATGGCTTGAAAGCATCATCCTTCCATTTTGGGTCGGCAAATAAGATGAATGAGGGCCTTATTTTGAATGTATACCTTCCCTGGTTACAGGTTTGGTAGTCAGAATGAGTTCACGCTTATGTGTTAAGAATACGTTCAATTTTAGTTTTTCTTATTCCCCTGAGTTTCTTTTTTCTACATCCATGAAATTGTATGAAATATCTTTTTTATTTGGGGATTACAGTCACAAAGCCGAGAGAACAAGTTGCAGATGCCGAGGCTCTTTTGGGCATTCCAACACCTTGGTGACGTCTGTTAAAGCACAGAATGGTGTAACTCCCCCAATGATTTTATTACATGTCTGCTCCAAAACTCTGGGAAGCAAAATGGTGGAGGGTGCGGTGAACAAGCCAAATTATCCTTCGGTTGGAAGGAGCTAGGTTCGTGAAGGTTTCAGGATGGTGTACGGTGTAAGCAAAATGTATTCTTCTAGGACAGTAATTACATTTTATTTTTACTTCTGGCCTTTTGGCTTATTGTTACTTTTGCACTCAGAGTTGGACCCATGGATGTTGAGGTTAAGCAAAGGAAAACTGTTACTCGGAGAAAGCAGATTAGGAAACCAACTACAACTGAACGCCCTGTAGACTAGATGTATGCTTTGTCTTAATAATCTTCACATTTTGCATTATAATTATACTAGATGAACTACTTCTTGCGTCTGCGTGTTTATTTTTTTGCATTTTTTCACATAGTATATATATATATATATATTTCTGGAAGTTAGAACAAAGAATCTCTTGAATATTCTCAAGATCTCGTCAACGTCTTC
>JAJJMA010240615.1:968-10993 GCA_023529015.1 Papaver nudicaule
TAAACAAAAGCATGAAAAGCTAAGAGTTATCTAGATTACACTTGATGCCTAGAAGATGAAACATTTGTTAGACTGGCACTTCTGGAGACTTCAGGGATTGTCAACAGTCATATTTGGATCCTTAATAGAAGTGTCCTTGTTTTCTTCTCCACCCTCAGAGGAAACTGCACCCTTCTCTTGGTTTGGTTCGTTGGCACCTTGGTTTGAATTTTTAGAGGCGTCCTGGCCGTCATTAACATTAGTACCTTTTCCGCTGTCTTGATGGGAATCTTGACCTTTTGGCTGCAAGTCTATGTCACCTTCGGCGTCTTCTTCTTCACCACTCTCCTCTCCAGAATCTGACCCGCTGTCTATGTGAATGGCATCTTCGGCATTATCTTCATCATCAGCAGCAACAGGGGTAGTATCCATGTCAGGAGGAAGGCGACCAGGAGCGTAGTCCTCTGGAATATCCACATTGTGATCAGGGCAAAACTTTGCCAAATACATCTGGATAGCAAAAAAACCGGCCATTCTCACATCAACAGCATTTTGCTCTTCTTGGGTTTGAGCAGACTTCTTGGCGAGACTAAGCTCAGACTTGAGGGTGTCTTGCATATGCTGAAGTTTGGCAGACTTAGAAGATTCAGCGTCAAACTTCCTCTTGTACTCTTGGAGAGCTTTAACGTCATTCTCCAAGTTGGTGATCTTACCGGTACATTGCAAATGATCAGTTTCTAGCGCATGCAATTTGCTCCCACATGTCTGGTGATCTTTCACTTGCCCTTCCAACTCAGTAATTCTGGCGGTACACCCCTTATGTTCTTTCAATATGGTGGTTTGCTCTTCCAGCTGAGACTCCAACTGTTTGTATTTCTCTGAAAATAAAAGAAAACATAGTATTAGTGCTGAGGCAATAGCAAACTGGAAATTACATGGGAAAATGAAATCCTAAGGAACTACCTTCTAGACCGCTAACATACTCTTGAATACCATTTTTGGCAACACTTATTTCATCGAGTTTACTCAAAACTTCCTGATCAGAACAAGGGCCAATGGCCTGTTTGATTTTGAGTCTAAGTATAGTATTCTCTTCATTTAGCTGCCTAGCGCGATCTCCATGAATTTGGGCGAAATCTTTATGGTGTTGAATTTCACCTCGGGCAGTATCTCTTTCAACGGTATGACAAACCAACGTAGAAGATAAGCGAGAAATGGTGGCCTCCTTCTCCTTTAGTTGGGTGGTTATCTTCATATGCTCCACAATAGCTTTTTCCTTGGCCTTGCGTTCCAATTCAGCTAAGCGAGAGGCGTTGTCAAGCTCACTCTTTGCCCATGCCACATCCACTTCAGAAACTTTGAGAAGATGGTCAAGATTTACATTAAGGTCAGTGACACGGCGTAATTCTCGGCGGTACCATCTAAGATCGCGGTCAATGTCAAGCAGCATGTTACGCTGATTAGCGTTAGCGCTAACCAGCTTATCTATTTCAATCTTAACTCGCCTCGATTGACCGTCATCATGTTGCTGGCGACCTTATAATAGACAGGGACTAAAAGTGGGAAAAAGGAGACGGCTGAATATAAAATACTTAGAGAAAACAGAAGAAAAAGGCTAACCTTGAAGTTCTTTGTGTTCTTTTTTCTCCTTATTATAGTAATACCTGAGTCGATCACCTTCCTTCTTCTCTTTTTCCACCTGAGCCTTACTCTGCTCTAGACTCTGCTCTAGTTTGGCCTTATCCTGGCGAAGGTTGTCGCGTTCTTGTTGCAATTGAGCATTCAACGTGATACCACCAATATTGCGCTGAAAATCCTGAAGAATAAGAGAAACAGTTATAGTTAGAAATGAAATTTTAATGGAAAAGTTAAAGGGAAAAGCTGAGGCAGTAATGTACCATGACGGCGCTGCAGAGTTGTTCATAAGGAGTAAGATGAGAAACGGCGGTAGTAAGCTCGACGGGTTTCAGCGCCAACCCAGGCTCACTTAGCTTGCTCATTGATTTTAGATAAAGAGTATTAAAACCACTTTCATCCTGAGATAACAATTTAGCAAAGGAATCCGCTAACTTATTGGGCGGTAATTGAATCTCTGTGGAACTATTGTCAGCAAAAGTGCAAGGCAGAGTGTTTAGAGAAAGAAGGTGATGAAGAACTGAGACAGCGTTATTAATGGCTGAGGCAAAGACCGGTGTAACCAGATTATTTGACTGGGCAGGAGTTTGCATTTCAACGGATTGCTCGCCGGTAGTATCAACATTAATCTCAGCAGTACCTCGTCCAGTGGTGGCGGTGTCTGAAGTAGTAATTGGTGGAGTTGTAGGAATTTCTTCATACACCCTGTCAACATGATGTTCATCAGCAGTTTTCTCAGGCTGATCCTCAGAAATGGGATCGCTGACGACATTTGGATTGCTGGATTGGTTGTTTTTCTTGGAAGCAACTGACTTCTTGACCTTTGGTAACTTTTCGTTGTTCTTAGAAGAGTCGCCGTCTTTCTTCTTGGAAGATTCATTATCCTTCTTCTTGGAAGACCCGTTGTCCTTCCTTTTGGTAGAGCCGCTGTCTTTCTTAGCAGCAGAAGTAGACTTGGAGCTGTCATCTTTCTTGGACCCAGCAGTAGGCATACCAGGGAGTGCACCAAGGGTGGCTTTAACACGATCTATCGCGCTGAGGGGCTTCTCTGGCTTGGATTTCTTCTTAGGTGGCTGTGAAAAGAAAAATCATCGTCAACTGTTAAGCTAACAAACAGAGGCAAATATATACATATATTTCAAAGGCAGTAGTAGGATGTTTGTTACCTGAACAACGTCTCCTTCTTTTCCTTTTCTCTTTGTACCTTTCCCTTTTCTAGGTTGCTTGCAAAACTCAGGCTTTTTAGACCAATGACCTTTATCAGTGACAACAAACTCGCCATTCTTCTTGAGGTACTGGTTTTCTTCATCCCAGCGAACAGACCAAAAATCATGCTTGGCGAGAGCAGAATGCTCAGGGAGGAATTCTTCACGAGGAATAGTTTTATTCTCATCTTTAAAGCCCTTGAGCTAGGGACCTTCAACTTGGCAAGGAATATCACCCCAATGATTTTCAGTTTTATGGCGGACATAGGGTTTTTCAGTGGTAGAGGTTTCCTTGTCAACATCTCTTAGAAATTTCTTGTCATTATCAAAACCTCTTCTTGATTCAAGGCGGTATAACCATGGTTCGCCGGCTCTGAGACTGGGCTTCACTTGATATTGAGCTAGGAAATTCTCAACGATATATAGTTCTTTGTTGATAAAGGCAGGATCCCTGGTGAATTTAGGGTAAAGAGAATGACCTTTACTGCGGGCAACCCATTCATACAATATACGAATGGAATTACCAGAAAGTTGGGCGGGATGCTTGTTAATATGCATCAGCAATTGAAGAAGAAGAGGATTGGTAGGATCATAAAGGGGAAACTGGTACCCAGCTCTGATCTGGCCCATAGATATGACTAAATGATTCTCATCTTGGCCTTCCTGGCGGATATGCTCCAAGAGTAATGGATCAGAGCACATAGTGACACCGTCTAAAGGCGAGATTTTAAGATACGGAGTAATGGCATGCGATGAAGTGCAATACCCTTCTCAGTCATCACCCCAAGATGGTTTAGCGCTGTGATCTAAAGATTCTTCATCCTCATGATCTTGGTTCTGAGAACTTGAGGAGGAGTCGGCGTCCTCATGGTTAGACCCTTGCTGTTGAGAAGAAGAATCTGGATCAAAGGAAGAATCATTTGAAGCCATTAGATAGCCGGAGAAGATGAAGATTGATCGGAAAACGGAAGTTGCAGAGGTGAAAGGTCACCGGAGTAAGAAAAAATTAGATAAAAAGTGAATCTGGATGGAAGGCGTTATAGAGCAGTAACCTAAAAGGGGTTCTACACCAATAAGAAGTCGAAAAGGGGCGGAAAATGGTGGTTTCAGACGAAGTAACGACGGAGCAGCGGCGGTTAGGGTTTAAGAGCAGAGAAAAAGAAAAGAAAAACTGAATGGAAAAATAGGGTAAGTGATGGAGATCAAGGTATTTATAGGAAAGGAGATCTCGACGGGTTGAGCAGGTTGCAGGTCATAAAGCAGCCCCGACATTTGCGGCATGCCGCTGTACGTGGAGAAAGTATTGTCAGAAGAAATGTGCTGGCATTTTCAGCAGTATGAGATTTTCATCTTCAGCGACTAAAGTCTCTAAAAATGAAAGAGGCAAAATGTAGGTGTAGAAAATGCCTTAGGCCAATTTAAGGTACTTAAGAAAAGATTTGTATTAAGGAGGGCATCCATAAGAAGTGAAGTATGGTGACCGGTATCAGTCAGCGGTGTTCTCCTACAAGGGAAGGGACGTTGAGAAATATTTGGATACGGCGGTATACATCAAGATGGTATCAGCGGTATGACTCCGACAAAAGCTGAATAAGTTGGTTGAGCATTTAAGGTTGAGCAGAACGGTCGAATTGTCTGAGTTGACCTGTTGACTCAGTGGATTCCGAGTCATTGATCTTATCTAATGAAGAAGAAGGACGCTGAAGAGAGGAAGAAAGGCGCTGAGAACGTAAATGAAGCACGGCGGTAAGGCGGTGAGAAAGAAGACAAATAGTGTCAGAATGATTTGTATGTATTAGATGTACTCCATTATTTGTAAGCGCATATATAAGGCTGAGTACGCCCACTGAGAGAGGGGTTGGAAAAGTGATTTCTAGGGTTTGGTCTATCGAGAGGACGAGATATTCCTTACTCTCCATAGCCCAAATTGATAGTAAGATCTTGTGTGTGTTGTAGAGAGATCCTTAGCAAGGTGAGATGCAAGGAAGTTTAATGATAATCTATACTTGTGTGTGCTGATTTATCTTCCTAAATGTTATTCTTATGTTTTGCATTGGTAGATATATCTCTTATGTATGTTGTGGTGTTTGCTCATATGCTTGTGATGTTTTACTCTAAGTATGCTTGTTATATTGTGTTTATGAACTTATAATAGGGGTGTATTGGTAAAATCTCTACTATGGGGATTTTACCAACTACATTTTGGCGCTAGAAGAGGTCTGAACCTGTGTTTTTCAAAAAAATTCTTCTTGTTTTCATGGAACTTAAGCTATTTTGTGTGGTAATGAGGTTTTTAAGTATTGGTTATGCTGCTGTGTTTGATAGTTGCTCAAACTTTCCATTTATGGAAGTCATAAGTATGTTTATTGTTGTTTAAGGAAGCTGAACCTTAAAAGGCTCCTGTGTTAGGAAATATTGAATGTTTTTAACATGATCAGTGGTGTCTTAACAGCACATATGCTGCTGGTGGTTTTTTAACCATAAATATGCTTGTAGGCTTATTAAAATCTTCCTTTTATTGAAATCTGTGAAAGTATTGCTGTTATTAATCTTTACAAAACCATGGAAAAACCTTCTGTTAAGGCGTGTTGGGCGTCATTAGTGTGTTTATAGTTGTGTTCAAAGGTGGTTATTTTCATTCAAAGAGGCATAACATGATTTCTTCTTCTTAACTTAAAGGTGTTGGTTCAAAAGATGGAATTTCAATCTTTTTCTTTCCCTGTTATGTTTGAACATGTAATAAGGGTTTCCTGTTTAGATGTTATAAAATCCTTGCTTGTTTGATAAGTCCATATACGTCATTAGGAGTCTAGGATGATGATAGATTACCATGTTGAACATGATTCTTGGCAGATGTCTCTTCTTTTACATGTCATGGTGTGATTTTTGGATTAAATTGTTATGAAAAGTCACTAGCAAAATTTCAACGTCGTACAGATTTTGATCTTTGATATGAATATGGTTATCAAACTTGGGTGTTTTTAGGATTTCCATGAGTTTTCAAATTTAGGGTTTTTCTTTCAATTGCCGACAAGATTAGGTCATACTCTGCAAATGTTGCTGCTGTAGTTATGAGCTATTTTGTTTGTTTCCTACTTTATCAGCAACTGCTCAACCACCTCCACTAACGAATTTGGCATTTGCTAACAGTCAAGCTAGCTTAATACTGTCAGGAAGTGCTTTTGTTGTTTTCTACACAGGATACCAAATGGCGACTAAGCGGAAAGGAAGTACGGCGTCAACAAGTAGAGCTCCAAAATTTCCCATACCCGCTCAGTCTGTACCCCTTTCTAATCGACATAACTTGAGAAGTTCAGCGGTACCACCGATAGGTTTTGCACACGATTTTTTCTTGAGCGGCAATACAAGTCAGCAGCCAACAACGCCACAGCCAGCGATTCAGCAACAACAGCCAACAACGCCATAGCCGGCGATTCAGCAACAACAGCCAATAGCGCCGACACCAGAACAGCAGCAAACAACAACAATGCAGACAGCAGTACCTCAACAACAGACAGCGGCTATGGATACTGTTATAATACAAGACATAACACTTGGATGGGATACCAGAAGAGGATGAGGAAGAAGAAGTTCCAGCGCAAAGTAAAAGAAAAGCAGTGGATGACGGCACCATCAAAGAAACAACGATTCCCGGCGAGACATCTCATGCAGTTGAAGGATTATCAAGGGTAGTAGGCGGCAATCTCAACACTAATGGGTTACCCTCGAGAGCAGCTGGTAACACTTCAAAAGAGGTAGGAGGTAGCAGTAGAATGGTAACAGCTGTTGGAACATCAAGAATGGCGCCAATAACGGTGTCAGAAGGAAAAGCAGGATCCACCAGTGCTACCGAAGAATTGCTAAAAAAGTTCTTTGAACAAAGCACCATAAATCAAGCTCAGATGCAGTTGCAGATGCAAAGACAGATGGACATTATCCTTCAGAGCAACTTACAATTGGCACAACAGCATAAGCAGTTAATGGAAAGTCGTAGCAAAAGTCGCTCAACTCATACAGTGCACAAAGATCAAAAGAGCAGATCCACCAGACCAGAAGTGGCGGCATCCACAGTGAGAAAAGAAAAAGTAAGTAAGAAGACCGGGAAATCTAATCATGGCGAGGAAAGTTACGCCGACTCGGGTAAATTGGATGATTATCAAGAATATGTTGCAAAGAGGTTACGCCGTATGGAGAAGAAGATAGAAGAAGTCACAGGTCAGCCAAAAGACGATAAATTAAAGAAGGCAATCTTAGAGGCAAAAAAGACACCATTTGTGGATGAAATTACGTATGGACATGTGTCCAGGAAGTTTAGTATGCCAACTTTCACATCAATCTTTGATGGCACAGGAGATCCAACATTACACTTACAATGCTACAGGAGAGATTTAACTGCATGGACCAGTTCAGATCCAATAATGTGCATGTCGTTTGCCGCTGCTCTCAAGGATGAAGCCTTAGCCTGGTTTGGCGGTCTGAGAGAGAAGTCAATTGCGAAATATACACAGTTGGAAGAGAAATTCATTGCAAACTATATTCAAAACAAGAGAGTGCGCCATGGGGCAGAAATGTTGTTTAACAATAAGAAAAGACGTATGGAAACGTGTAGAAGTTATATTATGAGATGGAGGAAACTTTGTAGTGAAGTGGGATCGGCGGTATCTGACAAAGAAAAGATGCGAGCATTCATCAGCTCAATGGAAACAACGGATAAGATGTTCCAATCTTTATATTGGACTCCAGTAGCAGATATAGGAGAATTGAGAGCTAGACAAAATGAATGGTTGATATATGAAGAAATGCAAGAAGAAGAAGAACGCCAGAAGAAGGAAAGGGCAAAGCATGCTCATTCTATTAACAATTTGTCGCCAGAAGAACAAGAAGAAGCAAGAAAAGAATGGATTATAAAGGAACACAAAAAATTGGAAGCAACAGCAGCAACACCCTCAGCGGCAGTCGTCCCACATCAGCAGCCACAAGAACGACAGCAGTATCAACAGAATGGCACTCAACAGTGGAATCAAGGAAAGAGAGATACTTATGCAGGAAGAGATGATCAAGACAATAGGGGAGGATATGATAATAGAGGTAGATATGCCAACAATGATAGAAGAAACTACGGCGACAACAGAGGAGGATATGACAACCAGCGACAAGGTAATGGTGATAGAAGATTCAACAATGATAATCGAAGATTCGGCGACAGAAAGCCAGGATACCCAGATTTCCAAGATGCCACACTACCAAAACTACGTGTCACATATACTGATGCATTTGGGCAGATAGAGAGTTCAGCATCAAGGAATGAAATCCGCTATCCTTTTAATAGAGGAAACCCCATGAACCCTATTTCCAACACCAGCCAATACTGCCAATACCATCAATTCCATGGTCACACAACTGAAAACTGCACAGGAGTTCAGAGAGAGGTGCATAGATTCATTCGTATGGGAAGATTCCAAGATTTCTTAGAATTACTTCCAGCGCCACCATTGGAGGTTCAGCCAATCCAGGTTGTACAGCCAAAGCCCGAAGTTTTTGAAGTTGAAGTTCAGCGTGATCTGAAAGAGTTGAATTGTTTTTCTATTGTGCATTCAACAATTAGTAGGGATGAATTCCATAACAATGTCAAGAATTCACAAGAGGGATAGCAATGGCAAAGAGATTTTCAGTGTCGCCGTCAAGAATAGCCCACTTTTAGAATGGATGAAAAAGCCAGTCAGTTTTTCGGCGGTAGAACTATCACCAGAGGCAAGAAATCACTTGAATCCATTGGTCCTTACCATCCAAATAGGAAAATTCAAGGTTCCAAGAGTGCTGGTAGATCCAGGAAGCTCTGTTGATATTCTCTTCAATTCAGCATACCAGGCCATGGATTCTAAAGAAGAACCGGTAGAGTCATTAGTTCCTTCTTCATACAGCATTTATGGATTTAATGGGATAGCGTCCAAGCCTAAAGGAGAAGTGAAGATGAAGGTTGTTACATGCAAGACTTTGATTATGGATACTACTTTCTGTGTTGTGGAGGTAGATTCGCCGTATGCAGCAATCCTTGGCAGGCCATGGTTACACAGCATCAAGGGAGTACCTTCGACCTATCATCAGCGGTTGCGATTTCCAACTCCAGAAGGGGTAGCCGAATACATTGGCGACTCATCTACAGCAAAGGCATGCAATGAAGTAGACGTCAAGATGCGTGAAACTCGAAAGGCCAGGATAAATGAGAAAAGGAAGCAGACAAAAGAAGCAACAAAGGATAAAGAAATAACCGCACTAGTCGCCGACCCCAACAAATACATTCTTTCTGTGAAGGAGGGCGACTCAACAGCAAGTCCTTCAGCGGCACCTTTATAGCAATTAAAGGAACCTTCGCCTATGGGTGAGCCAGATTTGCATTTCACAACGGTAGAACCTACAAGGGAGATCAACATAGGTGAAGAAGATGCTCCTAAGATAGTAAAAATCGGTACCTTATTGAATGAAGAAGAATCTTGGCAGTTAGAGGCTTTGCTAAAAGAATATGTGGATGTTTTTGCTTGGGGCATGAATGAGATGCCTGGTATTGATCCAGAAACTGCATGCCACAAGTTGGATATAGATCCAAGGATCAGACCATTCAAACAGCGTCCAAGGAAGTTGGCACCAGCGTACAAGGAGGCGGTGGAAGCAGAGATTGACAAGATGAGGGCGTCATGAATCATTAGACCAGTTCAATATCCGGAGTGGATAGCTAATATGGTGGTGGTTCCTAAGAAGAATAAAGGGGTAAGAATTTGCATCGACTTCAGCGACTTGAATAGGGCGTGTCCCAAGAATAGCTTTCCTTTACCAAGCATAGATCAGACTGTCGATGCCACTTCTGGGCATGAATTGCTATCTTTTATGGACGGCTATTCTGGATATAACCAGATACCGCTGGCTGAAGAAGATCAGCGGCACACAACTTTTTTTTCTACTAAAGGATTATTTTGTTACACAAGAATGCCATTTGGTCTCAAGAATGCTGGCGCTACATATCAAAAGATGGCTCAGGATATGTTTGAGAAATGGATAGGTAAAACTATGGAGGTATATGTTGATGATATGTTGGTCAAGAGCAAGAAAAAGAAGGATCACGTACAAGATTTAAAAGAAATCTTTGATCACATGAGAATAACCAAGTTGAAGATCAACCCAGCAAAGTGCGTATTCGGCGTCACCTCTGGA
>JAJJMA010240633.1:0-13255 GCA_023529015.1 Papaver nudicaule
TGTGTATCAAGCCCATTAGGTCCTAATGAACTTGGGTCATCCACATTAGTCCCCTGACGGTTCGGGCGGGCAGAGTGTGCCGGGTCGACCGTCACCCATGGATACCCAAGTCCCCTAGCCGTCGCCCACGTTCACTCCCATAACTGTCGAGATCATGGCCTACGTGGCGGCGCACGTTCAGGTCTGTTGGCATCGTGGTCTATGTGGCGAGCGGTTACCCTTTTCCTTGTCATATAAATACTCTTTTACCTTTTGCCTTCTTTAGTCAATTTTCCTTGGTTGAAATTCTTCTTCTTCTCTTCTTCTATTACCATGAGGGATCATGACGAGCCGTTACAAGACGAAACACTCGCTCCTAATTATGAGGAGGAGGTTATTCCTGAAACCGTGCTAGAGGGAGAAGGCGCTCCTACTCCTAATCTCGATGTCTTTCCCCCCGCTGATCGGGAAGATGGCTTATTTTCTAAGGATCTGTTTGTACGAAGCGTTGCTCTTCAGAGCGCTTTTGTTCCTCTTCCTGGCGCCGAATATCCGGATGATTTCTTCAATCAGCGCCTCCTGAATCGACTACCGCCGCAGTTACCAGCCGACCCGAAGTGGCTGTTAAAGCCAGATAACGCTGAATGGTCATTTCCTCCCTATGAGCAGATTCCCCGACTAGCTATAAATCGCGGCGATTATGAGCTTCCCAACATTGTTTACAAATCCACGGCGAAGCCTCAAGAGGGTTGGGCACCGTGGGTCGACTTTATTGAGGGCCACGAGTCCCACGCTCACATATTAGGGAAAATCGGCGTTCTCGACGCCATCAAAGCATCCAAATGTCGTTGTTGCAATCGTAGTAACATTGATCTGACCAAGCTGGTCACGCGCTGGATTTCCCTGTTTCATACTTTTCTTTTCGCTTGGGGGGAGGCGACCATTACTCTCGAGGACGTGATTGCCTTCACTCTGAAGAAGGGTGCATGCGTGAGAAAGATTGGGATTTGGTGGCTATCCTGAAGAAGTCCAAGGAGCTCGCGAGAGATGTCCCAGTTGAGGGAGCCGGGGATAACCCAGAAAAAGGTAAGGAACTTGAATGTGCTCAGGACGACGATGTGGAAGGAGGCGAAGAACATGAAGGCGCTCGGGGTATATACGTTTTTTCTTTCTTTTAGCTCGTCTTTTACCCTTTCCTTACCCTATACGAGTGTTTATTTCTCGCAACTAATCCCCTTTTTATACCTTCTAGGTGAGGGTGACGGTGAAGCGACGACTTCAAACAAGTCAAAGAAGAGGCGCTCTTCTTACCCACTATTCGTGAAGTATTGGGCACCGAAGATGGTGGAAGGTCGTCTTAAATGTCCGGACTATGGCGAGGATTCGGAAAGAGCGCAACTAGCAGCGTTTCTCCTCTTCTGGTTGAGTCATGATGTTTTTGAATTTAGCCTCGGGGACACAATCAAGGAGGAGCTTATGCCCATGGCCGTTTTGATGGCGCGTGGTGTATCTTTCCCTCTGGCTCCTATGTTCCTGGGTGGGCTTTACCACCACTTAGACCTGCTCGTGATCGATATCCAGAGGGCCGCTGATGTGCATACGGTCGAGACCTTCGTGCCTGCCAGTTTCCTTCATATGTGGTCTTGGGACCGGTTTCCAGGGTTTAGTCCGCCAGAACCGACGCTTACCCTTCATGGCATCGAGGAACGGGTTGACGAGAATGGGGAAACTTACCAGGATCCCATGGTGTATTCTTACCCCCGTGCCCGTCTTTTCAAACGGAAATCGCCCAAATCTCTTGACAGTATTTCCCATCACATGGATATTGGTACCAAGTTTTGTTTTTCTCCCTATACTGATGGTCGCGTCGGACCTGTTCCTTATACCTTTTACTCGGATGAAGCGGAAGTCCTTGATTCTCGAAAGGTGAGGCAGGGAAGTGAAGTGGATTTCATTTTATCAGTTACTTCTGGCTATCTTCCTGGGTTTTATGGAGGCGCGTTCTCTATTGAGGCTTATAATTTCGATCGAGTTGTCCGCCAAGCAGGTTTTGATCAGGGGGTTCCTCCGCCGCCCTTACCTCTTCTTATCCTGAATGACGCCTCAATCGAGGTCTGTTACGATAGATTTGTCTATTCTGAGGGAGGCGCACTTCGCTGTCGTCCACTCCCCTTTACCATCTGTTATCCAAAGCCTGCTCGAGAAACCCTTCGTGTTTCCGCTGATTGGCATCTTTACTGGAACGAGCTCTTGACTCGTGTGATGAACTTTCTGATTACTGCCCGTGTTATCTACCCCGCGCCGGATAAAGATGAACTTTGCGAGATGCACCAGGTTGGCCGATTTGTGCTTGAGAAGAGTGTAGCAGAGCCTCTGAGGTTAGTTCCTGGGAACAAGGGTCGTGCTCGGATTTCTTCTGAGACAGCTTGGGGTCCTTTTCCTTTAGATCCCGATGCGGCTGTAAAGCTTAAGCCAAAGAGGAGGGCCCCCCATTCCTCTCCAAAAGCTGCTGGCGTTCAAGGACGATCGCGGACGACTCGAGTCCCCAAGCCATCCCCTTCAGCGCCCGGCGCTGTGCTGGACAGAGACAATTTGGTAGGTGACCATTCTTTTGGTATATCGATTTGATATTTTGTGTTCGTGAGTGTCTTCCAGATATTTTGTTTTACTTAAGTTTCTGCTTGCCCGTAGCCTGACGGCGCTCATGATCCAGGACCGCGTAAGCGGTCTCTGGAGGAATGGTTTAACATGCCCGAGTGTGAGTGGCGTGAGAAGGCCTTGATTGATAAACGAAACTGGGAAGCGGGTATAGTTCCCGTTCCTCGGTGTATATCGTCCCCTTCTAACAAGTCTTATACTAAACAGGCGCGTCCCTCGATCTCCTCAAAAAGAAAACGTGCCGCGTCCGTGCAAACCCCAACTCGTTCGAGTAACCCTGGATTTGTTCGGGAATTTGAACGTCGTAATCAGAGCGTCGGTCCCAAACCGGGTGATGTTATGAAGTTGACGCATTTACATCCCTTAGTTTGTTCTGTTAAGCGCGGTCATGTTAATTCCCTGGATTCTCCGACTGCCATTTTGGAATCCTTCAGCTCATCAATGTCAGGGAGAGAACACCGAGTGGGCCCATCTTCTCCTGACTTTGTACTGTCTGATCCAGGTATGCATTAAATTTTACACGTGGAACGCATTTACTCCTTTTATTAGGCAAGAGGAAAAAGAATTTTATTCTATATAAAGGCTCTAGTATCTGTTTCATTCTTCAGCAATTTAAGAGAGAATTTGAACCTGTGTACGTTTTACCCTAGGTTCTTTCGACGGGGATTACTCTGACGAGCAAGCAGGTGATACCGACATTGACGAGGAAACGACCTCA
This sequence comes from Papaver nudicaule, assembly GCA_023529015.1. Classification (NCBI taxonomy): domain Eukaryota; kingdom Viridiplantae; phylum Streptophyta; class Magnoliopsida; order Ranunculales; family Papaveraceae; genus Papaver; species Papaver nudicaule. The sequence goes on from JAJJMA010240633.1 coordinate 3,356, forward strand.
GCGCCTATTGAGCAGGTGAGTCATGCCAACTATTTTATCCGCTCCCTCTCCCTCTTTTTGTTTTTTTAAACCTTACTATTATCCTTATTTATTTTTGATATGAAGAGGATATGGGAAAACGTGTGAACAAGGAAACTGACAGCGCGAGTAGTGAGAAGCGCCTGAGGAACTCTTTGCCCCCTAGAAATGACAAAATTGTCAATCGGCCCTCGGCTTCAGCGATATTAGGTTCACCTGCCGCTACTGTGACTCGTTCTCCAGCCATTAATACATCCCGCTCCTCCTCTGTTAAGACGACCCGTAATGCTGCTGTTCTCCCCCTGTTCAAACGAGTTTTCGATCGGTCGAATATCGGTTTTGAGGACGAGGCTTTTGAGCTCGTTCATGGGTTTTGGATTCCTTTCGTGCACGCGGGCACTTATACTAAAATTATGAAACGTCATGGCCATATCGTGCCCTCGAATATGGCAGACAGTCTTGGTGTATCGGTGCAAGTGAAAATGGTCCGTGACCTACTAGTTGCGGCGGCTGGTCTCTATGGCGCTGAGCAGGACCCTCCTTCTGAGAGTCAGATGACGAAATGGGAGGGAGCTCTTTCTGTTGCAGAGTATATGCAATTCAACGTTGCTTGGCTACGAGAGCTGTTAAGGAAGGTGAGAACCAAGCCTGACCCCAGAGCCTCAAAGTTATCTGCTAGGATTGAGCAGCTGATCCATGAGAGGGAGCGGTTGACTACCGAGGTTGAAGCTAAAACCGTGGAACAGCGGAAGATCGCCCTGGAGTTCAGTAGTGTTACCGATGCCCTTGGCGGATTAGAGCAGGAGGCCGCGCAGGTGGATCAGGAGCTAGAGATGAAGCGAAAGGAGTTGGCTGATCTGGAGGCCGAAATGTGAATTCTTTGGCCGGCCCCCCCCCCCCTTTGTGTTGGTTGGAGTGTGGCCTCTCCCCCCCCCCCCCCTTTTTTTTTTTTAGCGAGTGAGGATATTATTGTCTTTGAATTTTGAATGTTGGTTTTCGTGTTTGAACATTTATTGCTTGTATTAAATGATGGATTCTATTTAAATAGTTGGAGTATGGGTATTTGTTTGCATCCTCTTATTTTATTCTGCAGATATTTGTGTATATGGCGCTATCTCGTGAGGAGGTTGGGAATGAGATTCAACGTTTGCGAAGGGCGAGCTTTGTTTTGTCTATAATAGTTGCCTACTTTGGGAAGTTGTCAGATGACTCTTGTCTTGAGTTTGCCGAAGTGAACTCCTTGGTGGAAAGGGTAAGACTATCGGGGCACGAGCCTGATGAAGTTTCCTTGGAGCGCCTTCGAAGCTGTAGGGCGCGTCGAGTATTCTCTACTTTGAGTTTATATGACAGTTCTCGGGCTCTGCGCATAATAAATGCATCATTAGCCTATGCCTTTGTTTTGTTTCGTACGTTTCGGAGTCGAAGTGTCTAGAAGGGATATTTTCGGTCAAGGGAGCCGTCTTTTCGATTCCCGTGTCGTAATAAATGTACCCCTGGACTGTTAACTCTTGAGGATGCCTATATATATGTGTTTTATCATCTTTTTCATTTCATTTTTCTCGTGTGTTTGTGTTTATTTGTTGTTTTATTTAAGTAATTTCCGATGGCATTTCGCCTACGCGGCTATTTTGTATCCTTGTCCTCAGCGCCATCACTGTCTACTCCTTTAGATTTAGAGCAAGAAATCGGGCGACTGGAATCAGTCAAGGAATAGATGGAGCTGATAGTCACGCATAGGCGAGAAGACTATGAGGCTCTTCAACAGATTTGGAACGAGCACCACGCTGAGTGGGAAGCCGCTTGTGTTGCTGGTCACGCTCCTGGCGTTCAGTTTGGTTCGCATAATGAGGTTGGACTTCGTAGGCGAATGGATCGAACCCATGGTCGTCGTACTAGTGCTCTTAGTGGCCTCTTGGAGGCTGAACGCTTTGTCAAGGACATTGACGCGGAGCTTGAGCGATGTAGGCGCGCCATAGCTGTGGGCGCGGTCATGCCGTTAGTCTAATCTTTTCCCTATGTAGATGCCGTATGGCTTTTTATGAAAACGTATATTTATTTGACACATGTCATTCATGCCTGAGACAATTCCCTTTGCATTAAATGTACCGCTTTGTCAGTATAAAAAGCGTTTTCCAGTTGCCTATTTTTTCAATTGTTGTTTTTGTTTCTTTACGATCAATCGAGATGGCATCTCTGGATGGTTTGTGGGTATTAGCTCTCCCCGCTATTCCTGGCGCATTAAAGCGTGCAAATCTTGAAAAGGAAACAAAGCGCTTACATAGTGTCCTCTTGGAAACTAAAGGCTTACTCCAATCACATGAACAACGATGTAAGAGCATCCGCGTGGCCCTGTCGGAACAATGTGAGACTATGGAATTGATTCGTCGTGCAGGCGCGGATTCGTATTTACGAGGCAAGGCGCGTCATCGCTATAATGAGCTCGTGCAACAGCTTTCCAAAGAAGAGGATTATGCGGAGTATGCACGGGATTCTGTTGATTTTGTCGCACAACGCTTTTCCGAATGTGAAGCCGAGCTAGTTAAGCTGGCTGATGTTTAATATATACCGTAATGCTCTTTACTATTGTGAGAGCGTGCTCTTCTGTAGTTGACTGATTTTCTTTTCATCATAGAAAGTAGCTCTTGTTTGTGTGCCTTGTGGGCTAATGTTATTGATATGTTTTGTGTTTAGACTATTAAAATCGTGGATAGACAACGTGTTTAATGCGCTCCTTACTGGTAGGGCGCGTGTTTAGGCGACCCTCCGAGTACGTTCCGATAGTTTGATAGATAACGTAGATTAAACGATTGGTATAACGCCCCGAGCGTATTCCAGCAATGTGTTGCATAATCTTTGCATAATCTTCCCTAACATGCGGCTCTGGGCCAACTAATAAGCGCGTGGGTCTATGATAAAATTGGGCGCGTCAAAACGTTTTTATGCAAATTTTTGTTTTGCTAATAGGGCGCGTGTTAGGCAACCCTCCGAGCATATTCTGATAGCTGGTGTAATGCCCCGAGCATATTACAATAATGTGTCGTATGACCTTTGCATGATTTTGATATGCGGCTCTGAAGCTGTTTGAATTTTTGTTTTGCTGGTAGGGCGCGTGTTAGGCGACCCTCCGAACATGTTTCGATAGTTGGTGTAACGCCCCAAGCGTGTTTTGGATGATGTATAAATTAATCAGTTGGTATAACGCCTGTCTTAGAGTGGCCGCGTATCAGGCGTTCCACCGAGCGTGTTCCAGTAAAAGGAAGCGTGTTCAGTGCGCTCCTGAGGCAGCGTGTTCAGTGCGCTCCTTATGGGTTTTCAGTGCCCAATCGACCAGGGTGATCAGTGCCCTTGTGTTTAATCGATTTTGTTATAAAAGGAAGCGTGTTCAGTGCGCTCCCGAGATAATCATGTTTAATGTATTCTTTTGGGTTTTCGGTGCCCAGGAAATAAATGATTGACTGAAAGAAAGAGTATATATTTCTCTTATTATTATTTTCTTTTATGGTTTACATAAATAAACGAGCGGAGATTAATAGTAATGAGGGGTAGAAGTTACCGCCAGTGTCCCCTGGCCCTATCCTTTCATGCATAGTATAATTTAATCAATTTGCCATTAATCGGGGTATCGATCTTCTCGCCGCTCATGTGGTTGAGGTAATAGTAACCACTTTCTGCAACCTTTCGCACAATATAAGGCCCGCGCCAATTTGCTGCAAATTTCCCTGCTTTGGCTTTCCTTTGCACGTGCTTTGCGATTTTTAGTACAATATCACCTACTTCGAAGGAGCGAGGTATTACCTTTTTGTTATAGTGACGCGCCTTAGTATCTCTGTAAGTTTCGGCGAATTTTTCCGCCCTCGCTCTTCTTTCTGCGAGTGCATCAAGGTGCGCGATTCTGCTTACATCATCAGGTTCCGCGTGGCTAGCTATCGCTACCCTGGCTGACGGCACCGCTACTTCCGCTGGTAGGACGGCATCCTCTCCATATACCAAGGAGTAAGGAGATACTCCTGTTGAGCTCCGCTTGGAGATCCTATAGGCCCATAGAGCCAAAGGTAATTGCTCATGCCAGCTTCTGTGATGGTCGTGGACAGTTTTGCTCAGGATTCTGAGCAGCGTTTTGTTGGTGGATTCTGCCAATCCGTTTCCTTGTGGGTAATACTCAGTTGACGCGTGTTGCTTTATATGGTATTTGGCCAACAAATCCGCTACCTTCTGATTGATGAACGAAGTGTCGTTGTCTGAGCGAATGATCATTGGCGCGCCGAAACGACAAATGATGTATTCTTTGATAAACGCGTCAACGGTTTCTCCTTCGTAGTTTCGCAGAGGCGCCGCCTCTACCCACTTGGTTGAATATTCCGTGGCCGTGATTATATATTTGTGCCTTCCAGAAGATAGAGGGCTTATAGGACCAATCAAGTCCAGACCCCTGTTGTGGAAAGGCCATGGAGCAACTACACTATGTAATTCTTTGTGTGGCGCTTGAATGACGTTTCCATGAAGTTGGCAAATATCGCATTTTCTCACAAAATCTGCCGTGTCCGCCTCCATGGTGGGCCAATAGTATCCTCCGTCGTGAACATGTATGAATAATTTGCGTTTTCCTTGATGTTCCATCCCATGCGCTTTGGTCATTATTGTTCGCGCTTCTTCATTATTTAGGCATCTTAGGGCGCCGTTATTAAAACTTCGCCGGTACAGTACCCCTTCACTAATGAAGAAACGCGCTGCTTTTTTCTTTATTACCAAGGCTTCTACCTCATCACCCGGGAGTGATCCGTTCCTTAGATAATTTATGTATGGCTGCCTCCAGTCCAACTCTTCGATCGTGCAAACTTCCGCTGGTTGCGGCGGCGCTTGGCATTCCGTACAATTGTTTTGTAGAGTCGCGGCTTGTGTTGCCATCTCAGGCCAGTAGTACCCTTGCCTTTGTATCCTCCTGTATAGTGGAACCACTCCTGAGTGTCCGCAAGTTTCCTGATGGACTTTGTCCAAGAGGTTTATCGCTTCTTGATTCCCTATGCACCGTGCTAGAGCTCCCCCTGCCATTCGGTAGTACAGCTGCCCTTTGATGACCACGAAAGATTTCAATTTTTTGAATAACATTGATCTGTCTTCCTTTGGCTTACTGAGTTCTCTCATGACTCCCTTTCTCCAATCGTTTTCTTCTTCGAATTTCATCTCTCGCAACCACGTGCTAGGCAGCTCTTGCCTGTATACAGTAATCGATCCTTCGCCTTTGCCATTCAAATTGATTTTCGCCGCTAGTGTTGCCAAAGCGTCGGCGTGTCTGTTCATGGCTCTTCCAGTGTGCCCTAATTCTATTTGGGCGAACTTGGCCATCTGCTCCTGTACCTCCGCGTGATAGGGTGCTAGCCGTTCTTCTTTGACTTGGAACTCCCCTCCTGCTTGGCTCATGACCAACTTTGAGTCACCATGTACGTGAAGTTGTTGGAGTTTCATTTGCTCCGCCAGTTTGAGTCCTATTAGGAATGCCTCGTACTCGGCCATGTTGTTGCTACAAGCGAAGTCTAATTTGAAAGCGAACGATAATAGCTCCTTTTCCGGTGTTTCGAACACAATGCCTGCTCCCCCGTACGTCCCATACGACGACCCATCAAAGTACATGTCCCACGCACCTTCTTCTTCTAGTTCTGCTACTTCCCCAGGGATGTCCTCATAAACATCAGTCTCGTCGCTTCCCGGGAACGCGGCTAAAAGATCTGCGATTGCTTGGCCCCTGACGCCTCGCGGTCTTTGGTAACATAACCCGAACTCCGACAGCTGGAGGGACCATCGCGCAGTTCGCCCAGTTAAGTATGGGCGTTCGGCTAGATAAACCATGGGATTTGCCGCGGCAACCACCACTGTTTGATGTGCCAACAGGTATGGCCTTAACTTTTGAGCTGCATAGATGAGATCTAGGCATGCTTGCTCTATGCGAGGATACCTCACCTCGGCTTTCTTCAGCAAGCGACTTACGTAATATATAGGGAAAAGCTGGTCATTTCCCAAATCTTGGGCGAGGAGCGCTCCTATCGCTTCGGTCGTGTACGCTAGATAGAGATGCAGCCGCTTGCCTGGTATTGGCGGGCGAAGGACTCGTGGGCAAGTCAAGCATCGTTTTATGTTGTCGAAAGCGGTCCGTTGGACATCTCCCCATTAGAACGCGCACCCTTTCTTTAGCAATGGGGTAAAAGCGGCCATCATCTGGGCGAGGCCTGGTATGAACCGCCTAATATAAGATATTTTCCCTAAAAAACTCTGGAGCTCCTGTATGTTAGAAGGGCTGTCCATACTAAGTATTGCTTGCGCTTTTCCTGGATCCACTTGGATTCCCGTGCTGGTAACCACGAAACCCAAGAACTTGCCCGACGTGACCCCAAAAGCACACTTTAGGGGATTCATCTTAAGTTTGTACTGTCTGCAACGCTCGAGTACCGTCCGCAAATGGTCGATGTGGTCTTCCCTCTTCCGGGATTTGACCACAATGTCATCGACATATACTTCAACTTGCCTATGAATCAAATCATGAAAGATAGAAACCATGGCGCGTTGATAAGTTGCCCCCGCGTTCTTCAGCCCAAAGGGCATTACCTCGTAGTAGAAACATCCGAATGGTGTTTGGAATGCCGTCTTGTGTGCATCAACAGTGTCCATTCTAATCTGGTTGTAGCCACTGTACCCATCCATAAATGAAAACATTTGGTGGTTACTAGTCGCGTCTACTAGCATGTCAATATTCGGCACGGGGAACTCGTCTTTTGGACAGGCTCTGTTCAAATCTCTGTAGTCCACGCAGCAGCGGATTTTTCCATTTTTCTTTATTACCGGTACAATGTTAGCTAACCATGGCATGTTCTTTATGGGTTTGATGAATTTCGCCGCCACTAGCCGCTCGATTCCTCCTTTATTGCCAACGCCACATCCTTATGAAAGGTACGACTTCTTTGTTTTACGGGGCGCGCGTAAGGGAGGACGTCTAGAGAGTGCGCAACTAACTCCGCGTCCAATCCTGGCATCTCACTGTATGTATAGGCAAAAACATCTCTATACTCCTTTAATAGTTCGACCATTCTTCTCCGCTCTTCCTTTCCGAGGGACGCGCTAATTTTGATTAATCTTTCTTCTTTATCACCAATGTCTACTTTTTCTACCTCGTCTAACGATGGTATCTCTGTGGGTTCCTCTACTGGTAGTGACTCTGCCGTCACTTCTTCTTCCTCATCGGGAGATGGTGTCACCTGGCTTGTAGATGCTTCACACAATTGCTCGGGTGGCAGCATCTCCGCTGATTGCTATAATCTGTAAATGTGCCCTCCGCCCTGAGTAGTGAAGCGGTGAAAACGAGGCTCTGACCCTATCTTTGGCCTTTTGGTACCTGCTGGCCCCCCTAATCTCTCGGCGCTAAATACAGATGCCTTCTCTTCAACCTTCCTCTTTTCTTTAGGTATCTCCAAACGAGCGGGATCAAAGACCGAAACTTTATTCTCCTCTTCCCACTTTGGTAAAGGGATCGTCCGGGACAGACCTATTACAGCCGCTTCTCCCTGCCCCGCTGGCTGATAAAAAACTGCTTCCGCCATATATGCTTCCTCGGGACCAAAAGGGTTGTTCGTGGTTGGTACTCTGTATTCCCTTCCCCCAATGCTAGTTTTGATGCATTGATGATAGGTGGACGCCACAACATGGTGATCGCGTATCCATCCGCGCCCTAGAAGTAGGTGAAACGAAGTGTGATCGGGTCTAACACATGGAAAGGCACTGATGCTTTAATCGGCCCGATGGACACAACGAGGCATATTACTCCGATTGCCTCTTGGGTATGACCTCCGAAGCCGCGTACCACTGTTTTTCGTTCTCTGATATCCTCCCTTGATATTCCTAGTAAATCCAGAGTGTATACCGAGACAAGGTTCAGTGACGCCCCTCCATCGATGAATACTCTTCTTAATTGCTGCTTATTGACAGTCGCAGTGAGATACAAGGGGCGTAGGTGCTCTCCCGGGATACATATATCGCTATCATCAAAAGTAATCCTTCCCCTTGATAGCGCCTGGTGGCCTGCCGCTATGGCAGCGATTGCCTGAGACGCCTCCCTGACCTGGTCTTCGTTGAAACCGAGGGAGTCGAAGAATTGCTGTGCGATGACGGTTTTGGAGAACTGGAAAGCGACATTATTGGTCCCCTCCAAATCCTGTTTTCCACCGGACAACTCGCACGCCTCTTCCTTGGATTCCTCCCATGCTGCCCACCCCTCGTCCCTAGGGTCATGGGAAATCATCATGACGTTGTGGTTGGGCAAAGGATCCTTGTCTATTCGTTTTCGTCCGAGGTCTATCTCCCCGGCCCTCTCTTTCTTCCAAAACGCATTTCGTACCCCATAACAATCAAGGGTCGAGTGGTTTACCCTCCTATGAAAGTGGCAGTATCGTTCATGAGCTTTGTTGACAGTGTTTATGTCTACGACAGCGGGCGGTAAGTTAATTTCTCCATTAGCGGCCCATTGATCGACGAGATTCTCGATTTGCTCTTTTGTGCAAGGTATGGGCGCTGGAATAGGACGTTGACTGTTAGAATTATTTCCACTTCGTACTCCTTGTGGTGCGGCGCCTTGATATGGCTGGAAGGGCGCTTGTCGCTTATTTCCCGGAGCGGGTCCGCTGCTAGTAATCGCCGTGCTTAATGAGTTAACGGAGTTGTACCACGTCTGCTCCATCTTCGCCTGCTGAAAAATCCCAAGGCAATCTGATAACCGCGCCGCGGCCTCTTCCAACTCTACAAAGGTTTGGAATTGGAAATTGGACAAGGCGAAGCGTAAGGTGGCGGTCATTTTCCCAACGCAGATTTCAACCAGTCTGTCTTCTGGCACCTCTTCGCTTAACTCGAGCGCGTGGCTCCGGAACCTCGTGATGTATTTCATAGGGTCTTCATCGACTCCCATAGTTGTCCGTGCTAAATCGACCGATGTCACTCGCCTTTTTGCGGAGAAAAACTTTTTGAGAAATAGGCGCTCCATCTCCTCCCATGTCGCTATACTTCCTGGTTTCAAATTGTCGTACCATGTGTATGCGACGTCGGACAACGATTTCGAAAACTCTTTCAGGCATAGATTTCCGTCCTTTGCGTGCTGATTCATCGCCGAGAGAAAACGACTCAAATGCTCTCGTGCGTTCCCCTGTCCTGTGTACACCTTGAACTTGGGCGATGTATAGTCATGCGGGAACTTGTAAGCAACCACCTCTTTCGTATAAGGGGGGTCCAGAGAACTATACCCATGGTCTTGTTTTGCCACTCGGTAATGCTCTTCAATATACCTGGCTAAGTCTTCCTCCGAGATCTTCCCAATTGGTACGCTGGGTCCCTCTCCCTCTTGCTGAAAGCCCTTGGTGGACGTGAGTTTTGTTCCTCCGGCAGCTATTCCGACCAAATTTGGCTCATCAAAAGTTCCGGCGATCGGTCCGGCATCTTCTTGCAAAGACGCGCCCTCCTTCTGTTTAATTAACGTCATCAAATGCCGTTGTTTTTTCGCCTGCGTTGCGAATTCTTGTCGCATTTCCTCCAAACTCGTGTCTTTTGCGTTACTGGCGGCAAATGGTGTGATTCCCTTGCCCCCCTGCGCCGATGTCACGGGTGCGTCCACGATCCCTACAGATACCTTTTCAATTCTCTGCGCATCGTCGGTATCGCTGTCCACTGGCTCGTGCTCTATTAGGACAAAATCCTCGCCTGGAATGGGGACTCGCTCTGCTTTTCTTTGAGGCGCGCTCATTGCATCTAGCGCTGGTTGCATTCCGCTGGACTCGAAATCGGTCTCCCGGTGTGGTCGCCAATGTAAATAGGGTGATGTTCTCAATCCGATCCGAGTCACAGAGGTAGTAG
>JAJJMA010240640.1:0-10024 GCA_023529015.1 Papaver nudicaule
GGCGCAAAGTTCATCTTTATCCGGCGCGGGATAGATAACGGGGGAAGTAACCAAAAAGTTCATCACACGGGTTAAAAGCTCCTCCCAGTAGTAATACCAATCAGCGGAAACACACAGAGTTTTTCGAGCGGGCTGTGGATAACGAATGGTAAAAGGGAGTGGACGACAGCGAAGCGCGCCTCCCTCGGAGTAAACGAACCTATCGTAATAAACCTCAATTGAGGCATCGTTCAGAATAAGAAGGGGTAAAGGCGGCGGAGGAACCCCTTGGTCAAAACCTGTTTGGCGGACAACCCGATCAAAATTATAAGCCTCAAGGGTAAACGCGCCTCCATAAAACCCAGGGAGATAGCCAGAAGTAACAGACAAAACGAAGTCCACCTCACCCCCATGCTTTATCCTTCGAGAGTCAAGGATTTCTTCTTCATCCGAGTAAAAAGCGTAAGGAATAGGCCCGACGCGACCATCAGTATATGGTGAAAAACAAAATTTGGCTTCGATATCCATATGATGGGAGATGCTGTCCTGAGACTTAGGCGAATTCCGTTTAAAAAGACGAGCACGAGGATAAGAATACTCCATGGACTCCTGATAAGTTTCGCCATTTTCGTCGACTCGTTCCTCGACGCCCTGAAGAGTAATGTCCGGTGCCGATGGGCTGAACCCTGGAAATCGATCCCAGGACCACATCTGGAGGAAATTGGCGGGAACGAAAGTCTCGACCGTATGTGTATTGGCGGCTCTCTGGATATCGATCACGAGGAGATCTAAATGGCGGTAAAGCCCACCCAGAAACATAGGGGCCAGAGGAAAGGATATGCCGCGCGACATCAAAACGGCCATAGGCATAAGTTCTTCCTTGATTGTGTCCCCCGGGCTAAATTCAAAAACATCATGACTTAGCCAGAAGAGGAGAAATGCTGCTAGCTGCGCTCTCTCTGAATCCTCGCCATAATCAGGACACTTAAAACGACCCTCCACCTCCTTCGGTGCCCAGTATTTCACGAATAACGGGTAAGAAGAGCGCCTCCTCTTTGATTTGCTCGAAGTCGTCGCTTCACCATCGCCCTCACCTTTAAAGTACGAAGAGAGGATCAGCAATGCAGAGTAAGAACGCTTAACAAGTTCAAGGAATATACATACCATGAGCGCCTTCATGTTCCTCGCTCCTTTCCCCATCATCATCCAGGGCGCCTTCGGGCTCTTTACCTTTCGCAGGGGCGTCCCCTACCTCCTCAATTGGGACGTCTCTCGCAAGTTCCTTAGATTTCTTCAGGACAGACACTAGATCCCAATCATCCTCACGCATACACCTTGCAACAGCGGACTGATGCCAATAACAAGTACCATGAACGGGCAGCAGAGTGAAAGCAACCACGTCTTCGAGGGTGATGGTTGTCTCTCCCCAAGCGAAAAGAAAAGTGTGAAACAGGGAGATCCAGCGCGTAACTAATTTATTCAGGTCAAGACTACTACGATTGCAATAGCGGCATTTGGATGCCTTGATGGCGTCAAGTACACCGACCTTTTCTAGTATACGCGAGTAAGACTCCTGGCCTGCGATAAAGTCAACCCACGAAGCCCAACCCCCCTGAGGCTTCGCGGAGGATTTGTAAACAATATTGGGAAGCGCGTAATCGCCACGATTTATAGCTAGGCGAGGAATCTGTTCATAAGGAGGGAACGACCAGTCGGCATGATCTGGTGTTAACAGCCATTTTGGATCGGCAGGTAGATGTGGCTTTAGGCGGTTCAGAAGGCGCTGGTTGAGGAAATCATTTGGATAGTCAGCGCCCTTGAAAGGAACAAAAGCGCTCTGAAGAGAAACACTTCGCATAAACAGATCTTTAGAAAATAAACCGTCTTCACGATCAGGAGGGGGAAAGACGTTGAGATTAGGGTTCGGAGCGCCTTGTCCTTCTGGCGCGGTTTCGAGACCAACCTCGTCCTCATGGTTAGGAGGAAGCTCGTCGTCTTGTGATGGCTCGTCATGATCACTCATGTTAACAAAAGAAGAAAAGGAAGAGATTTTTTGACTAAGGAAAGATGGCTGAGAAAGAGGAAAGGTAAAAGAGTATTTATACATGGAAGAAAAGTGTAACCTCTCGCCACATAGGCCACGACCTCAACAGACCTGAAACGTGCGCTGCCACGTAGGCCACTATTTCGGCAGTTACGGAAATAAGCGTGGGCGACGGCTAGGGGACTTGGGTATCCGTGGGTGACGGTCGACCCGGCATGTTCTGCCCGCCCGAACCGTCAGGGGACTAATGTGGATGACCCAAGTTTATTAATACCTAACGGGCTTGATACATACCTAATTAGAACTAGTCAGTTGGGCTTGGGCCTAGATGCTTTGGGTAATCAAGAAACAAGGAGTGGCAATTATGTTAATAAGTGGCCAAAAGGGGATCTGGCCACCTAGGGGTAAAAGGGAGTCTCTATAAATAGGACTCTAGGGGGGATTACAAGAAAAAGACTTTTTGGGAGAGAGAAAGATAAGACCACACATTACAAGAGAGAAAGGGAGAGAAATGAGTTAGATCGGTGCTACCTCTGAGACTCGGATCGGATTGAGAATATTACCCTATTCACATTTGGCGACCACAGACGGAGACTGATTTCGAGTCCAGCGGAATGCAATCAGCGCTAGAAGCAATGAGCGCGCCCCAAAGGAAAGCAGAGCGAGTCCCCATTCCAAACGAGGACTTTGTTTTTATAGAGCACGAGCCGGCGGATAGTGACGCGGATGACGCGCAAAGGATTGAAAAGGTATCGGTAGGAATCGTGGACGCGCTAGTGGAGCCGACTCAGGAGGGTGAAGGAATTGCGCCATTTGTTGACAGTAACACGAGCCTGGAGGAGATGCGGCAGGAATTCGCGACACAGGCGAAGAAGCAACATCAATTAATGTCATTAATCAAGCAAAAGGAGGGCGCGTCTGCACAAAAAGATGCCGGACCGATCGCCGGAGTTATTGGAGAGCCAGAATTTGCCGGAATAACTGCCGGAAAAGGAAAGCTCGCGCCCACCAGGAACTTTCAACAAGAGGAGGAAGGTTTTAGTGCGCTAACTGGGAGGATCTCAGAGGAAGACCTAGCTAGGTACATCGAGGAGCATTACCGAGTAGCCAAGCAAGATCACGGGTACAGTTCCCTAGACCCCCCTTACACGAAAGAAGTAGTCACCTACAAGTTCCCGCGCGATTATACATCACCAAAATTCAAAGTATACACGGGGCAAGGAAATGCACGAGAGCACTTGGGCCGCTTCCTTTCGGCAATGAACCAGCATGCAAAAGATGGAAATCTATGCTTGAAAGAATTCTCGAAATCGCTGTCTGACGTTGCATACACATGGTACGACAACCTAAAACCAGGAAGCATAGCGACATGGGAGGAAATGGCGCGTCTGTTTCTCAAGAAGTTTTTCTCTGCAAAACGGCGAGTGACATCGGTCGACTTAGCACGAACAACAATGGGGGTTGATGAAGATCCTTTGAAGTACATCACGAGGTTCCGGAGTCACGCGCTCCAATTAAGTGAAGAGGTGCCAGAGGACAGGCTGGTTGAGATTTGCGTGGGAAAGATGACTGCCACCCTGCGTTTCGCTTTATCCAACTTTCAATTTCAAACCTTCGTGGAGTTAGAGGAGGCTACAGCACGATTGTCAGATTGCCTTGGAATCTTTCAGCAGGCGAAGGTGGAGCAGACGTGGTACAATTCCGTTAACTCACTAAGTGCGACCTGTTCCGGGAAATAAGCGACAAGCGCCTTTCCAGCCATACCAAGGTGCCGCACCACAAGGGACACGAGGAGGAAATAATTCTCAGCGCCCTATTCCAGCGCCCATACCTTGCACCAAGGAGCAAATTGAAAACCTCGTCGATCAATGGGCCGCTAATGGTGAAATCAACTTGCCGCCTGCTGTCGTGGATATAAATACCGTGAACAAGGCGCATGAACGATACTGTCACTATCATAGAAGGGTAAATCACTCGACCCTCAACTGTTACGGTGTGCGAAATGCATTTTGGAGAAAAGAGAGAGCCGGGGAGATAGACCTCGGGCGACAACAAATTGACAAAGATCCATTGCCTAAACATCACGCCATGATGATTTCCCATGACCCTAGAGACGAGGGATGGGCAGCATGGGAGGATTCCAAGGAAGAGGTGTGTGAGCTGTCCAATGGGCAACAAGGCTTTGAAGGGACACACGCTGTTGCTTTCCAGTTCTCCAAGACCATCATCGCGCAACAATTCTTCGATTCCCTTGGCTTCAGTGAAGACCAAGTCAGGGAGGCATCTCAGGCAATCGCCGCTATAGCAGCGGGTCACCAGGCGCTATCAAGAGGAAGGATCACTTTTGACGACAGCGATATCTGCATTCCTGGGGAACACTTGCGTCCCTTGTACCTCACTGCAACGGTCAACAAGCAGCAGCTGAGGAGAGTATTCATCGACGGAGGAGCGTCATTAAACCTTGTTTCGGTGCACACCTTGGATTTACTAGGGATACCGAGGGAGGAGATCAGAGAACGGAAAACAGTGGTGCGCGGTTTTGGAGGGCACACTCAAGAATCAATTGGGGTGATATGCCTCGCTATGACCATTGGGCCGATTAAAGCATCAGTGCCCTTCCATGTGTTAGACGATCACACTTCGTTTCATTTGCTTCTAGGGCGCGGATGGATACGCGACCATCATGTTGTGGCGTCTACCTATCACCAATGCATCAAGACTAGCATCGGAGGAAGAGAATACAGGGTGCCAGCCACAAGTAACCCTTTTGGACCGGAGGAAGCATACATGGCGGAAGCAGTTTTTTATCAACCGACAGGACAGGAAGGAGCGGCTGTAATAGGCTTGTCTCGAACGATTCCTCTACCAAAGTGGGAAGAGGACAGTAAAGTCTCAGTCTTTGATCCCACTCGTCTGGAGATACCCAAAGAAAAAAGGAAGGTTGAAGAAAAAGCGTCTGTATTTAGCGCTGAAAGATTGGTGGCACCGGCAGGGACTAAGAGATCAAAGACAGGACCAGAGCCTCGTTTCCATCGTTTCACCACTAAAGACGGAGGACACATCTATAGATTATAGCAATCAGCGGAGGTGTTGCCATCCGAGCAATTGTGTGAAGCATCCACAAGCCAGATGGCATCATCTCCTAATAAGGAAGAAGAAGTAACGGCGGGGTCATTACCAGTGGAAGAGCCCACAGAAATACCATCGTTGGACGAAATAGAAGAAGTTAATATTGGCGATGAAGAAGAAAAGTTGATTAAAATCAGCGCGTCACTTGGGAAGGAAGAACGGAGAAAAATGATTGAACTATTAAAAGAATATAGGGATGTCTTCGCCTACACATACAGCGAGATGCCAGGATTGGATGCGGAATTGGTCTCACACTCTCTGGATGTTCTACCCTACGCGCGCCCTGTACAACAAAGGAACCGCGTATTTCACAAAGATGTGGCGCTAGCGATAAAGGAAGAGATTGAGCGACTAGCGGAAGCAAAATTCATCAAACCAATAAAAAACGCGCCGTGGCTAGCTAACATTGTGCCGGTAATAAAGAAAAATGGAAAAATTCGTTGCTGCGTGGACTACAGAGATTTGAACAGAGCCTGTCCGAAAGACGAGTTTCCCGTACCAAACATCGACATGCTAGTAGACGCGACTAGTAACCATCAAATGTTTTCGTTTATGGACGGGTATAGTGGTTACAATCAGATTAGGATGAACACTGTGGATGCGCACAAGACAGCGTTCCAGACACCATTTGGATGTTTTTACTATGTGGTGATGCCTTTCGGGTTAAAGAACGCGGGGGCCACCTATCAACGCGCCATGGTTTCGATCTTTCATGACTTAATCCACAGACAAGTAGAGGTATATGTCGACGACATCGTGGTTAAATCTCGAAAGAGGGAAGACCATATCGACCATCTACGAACGGTTTTCGAGCGCTGCAGACAGTACAAGCTTAAGATGAACCCTTTAAAATGCGCTTTTGGGGTTACATCGGGCAAGTTCTTGGGTTTCGTCGTTACCAGCACGGGGATTCAAGTGGATCCAGGGAAGGCACAAGCGATCCTTAGCATGGACAGCCCTTCCAACACACAAGAGCTTCAGAGTTTTCTAGGGAAAATATCATATATTAGGCGATTCATACCAGGTCTCGCCCAGATGATGGCCGCTTTCACCCCGCTCCTGAGGAAAGGATCTACGTTCCAATGGGGGGATGCCCAGCGGATCGCTTTCGATAACATCAAGCGATGCCTAACTTGCTCACGAGTTCTCCGACCCCCGATACCAGGCGAGCGGCTACATCTCTACCTAGCATACACGACCGAAGCGATAGGAGCGCTACTCGCACAGGATTTGGGAAATGACCAACTTTTTCCTATATATTACGTAAGTCGTTTGCTGAAGAAGGTCGAGGTGAGGTACCCTCGCATAGAGCAAGCATGCCTGGCCCTCATCTACGCAGCGCAAAAGCTAAGACCATACCTGTTAGCACACCAAACGGTGGTGGTTGCCGCGGCAAACCCCATGGTTTATCTAGCGGAACGTCCATACTTAACTGGGCGAACTGCGCGATGGTCCCTTCAACTATCGGAATTCGGGTTGCACTACCAGAGACCACGAGGCGTCAGGGGTCAAGCAATCGCAGATTTGTTAGCCGCGTTCCCAGGAAGTGATGAGGCGGATATTCATGAAGACATCCCTGGGGAGGTAGCAGAGCTAGAGGAAGAAAGCATGTGGGACATGTATTTCGATGGGTCGTCATATGGAACATACGGGGGAGCAGGCATCGTATTCGAAACACCTGAAACGGAGCTGCTATCGTTTGCTTTCAAACTAGATTTCGCTTGTAGCAACAACATGGCTGAGTACGAGGCATTCCTAATTGGGCTCAAGTTAGCGGAGCGGATGAAACTCCAACGACTTCACGTACATGGCGACTCAAAGCTAGTTACAAGTCAAGCGGGGGGAGAATTCCAAGTCAAAGAAGAGCGACTGGCGCCCTATCGCGCAGAGGCACAGGAGCAGATGGCCAAGTTCGTCCAGATAGAACTGGGGCACACCGAAAGAGCCATGAACAGACACGCAGATGCCTTGGCTACACTCGCGGCAAAGATCAATTTGAATGGCAAAGATGAAGGATCAATCACAGTGCACAGGCAAGAGCTGCCTAGCACGTGGCTACGAGAGATGAAATTTGAAGAGGAAAACGACTGGAGGAAAGGTGTCATGAGAGAGCTCGGCAAGACAAAAGAAGAAAGGTCTATGTTGTTTAAAAAGCTGAAGTCTTTCGTGGTCATCAAAGGGCTGCTATACTACCGAATGGCAGGTGGGGCTTTAGCGCGATGCATAGGGAGTCAAGAAGCGACGGGTCTCTTGGACAAAGTCCATCGAGAAACCTGTGGACACTCAGGAGTGGTTCCGCTATACAGAAGGATACAAAGGAAAGGGTATTACTGGCCCGAGATGGCAACACAAGCTGCGACCTTGCAGAACAATTGCGCGGAGTGCCAATCACCACCCCAGCCGTCGGAAATTTGCACAGTCGAAGAGTTGGACTGGAGGCAGCCGTACTTAAATTATTTAAAGAACGGATCGCTCCCGGGAGATGAAGTAGAAGCCTCAGTGATAAAAAAGAAGGCAGCGCGTTTCTTCATCAACGAAGGGGTATTGTACCGACGAAGTTTCAACAACGACGCCTTAAGATGTCTAAGCAATGAAGAAGCGCGAACAGTAATGACCAAAGCACATGAAATGGAACACCAAGGAAAGCGCAAGTTATTTATACATGTTCATGATGGGGGATATTACTGGCCAACCATGGAGGCGGACACAGCAGATTTTGTAAGGAAATGTGAGATCTGCCAACTCCACGGGAATGTCATCCAAGCGCCACACAAGGGATTGCACAGTATAGTCGCCCCGTGGCCTTTCCACAGCTGGGGTTTAGACTTGATTGGTCCTATAAGCCCTCTATCTTCAGGGAGGCACAAGTACATAATTACGGCCACGGAGTACTCAACTAAATGGGTAGAAGCAGCGCCTCTACGGAATTATGAAGGAGAAACTGTCGCTGCATTTATCAAGGAATACATCATCTGTCGTTTCGGCGCGCCAATGATCATCCGCTCAGACAACGGTACTTCATTTATCAACCAAAAGGTGGCAGACCTATTGGCCAAATATCGCATCAAGCAACATGCATCGACTGAGTATTACCCACAAGGGAACGGATTGGCGGAATCCACCAACAAGACATTACTTAGGATCCTGAGCAAAACCGTCCATGACCATCACAGAAGCTGGCACGAGCAACTACCTCTAGCGCTGTGGGCCTATAGGATCTCCAGGCGAAGTTCAACAGGGGTGTCTCCTTACTCCTTAGTATATGGAGAGGATGCCGTTCTACCAGCGGAAGTAGCGGTGCCCTCAGCCAGAGTAGCGGTGGCTAGTCGCGCAGAACCGGATGATGTAGGCAGAATCGCACATCTCGATGTGCTTGCTGAAAAAAGGGCAAGGGCAGAAAATTTTGCTGAAACTTACAGAGCTACAAAGGCGCGGCATTATAACAAAAAGGTGATACCACGCTCCTTTGAAGTCGGGGATATCGTACTAAAAATCGCGAAGCACGTACAAAGGAAAGCCAAAGCGGGGAAATTTGCAGCAAATTGGCGCGGACCTTATATTGTGCGGAAAGTTGCAGAAAGCGGCTACTACTATCTTAACCGCGTAAACGGTGAGGAGATTGATACCCCGATTAATGGCAAATGGATTAAATTATACTATGCATAAGAAGATAGGGGCAGAGGATATTGGTAATAACTCCTACCTTTATTTATTTATTTTCTTTAATGTAAACCATTAAGAAAAAGCAAGAGAAATATATGCTCGTTCTTTTAAGATCAATTATTTGTGGGCACCGAAAACCCAAAGGGTATGATAAACAAAATCACTTCAGGAGCGCATTGAACACGCCTCCTTTTACAACAAAATCGACTTTAAAGGGCACTGAGCACCCTGGTCGGTTGGGCACCGAAAACCCATAAGGAGCGCACTGAACACGCTGCCTCAGGAGCGCACTGAACACGCTTCCTATTTTGGAACACGCTCGGTGGTATTACGCCTGATACGCGGCCACTCTAAGACAGGCGTTATACCAACTGATTAACACACCGCTATCAAACTGCAGAAACATATTCGGAGGGTCGCCTAACACGCGCCCTACCAGTAAAAGAGATTTAGCCCACAAGGCACAGACAAAATATACTCGGAGGGTCACCTAACACGCGCCCTACCAGTAAAAGAGATTTAGCCCACAAGGCACACAAACGAAAACATACTCGGGGGATCGCCTAACACGCGTCCTACCAGTAAAAGAGATTTAGCCCACGAGGCACATAAATAGAAGCATACTCGGAGGGTCGCCTAACACGCGCCCTACCAGTAAAAGAGATTTAGCCCATAAGGCAATTAAACAAGAACGTACTTGGAGGATTGCTCGACACGCGCCTTACCAGTATAAAAGATTTAGCCCATGAGGCACAAACGAAAAAAAATACTGGATCGCTTAACACGCGCCCTACCAGTAAAATAGATTTAGCCCACGAGGCACATAAATAAAAACATACTCGGAGAAACGCTCAACGCGCGCCTCACCAGTAAAATAAATTTAGCCCATAAAGGATATAAACAAGAAGCTTTTTCAAAAAATCATTAACACAAACAAAGGCGTACGTAGCAAAACTCGCCTCTCTAAACAAACATGGAGAAAAACCAACTAAAAGAAAATCAGCCAACTACAAGAAAGCGCGTTTTCGCAAATTGTGAAAAGGCATTACAACATATTTTAAACATTAACCAGCTCAGCTAGCTCGGTTTCACATTCAGCAACGCGCTGTGAGACAAAATCGACAGAATCCCGCGCATAACCAGCATAATCCTCTTCTTTAGAAAGTTGTTGCACGAGCTCATTATAGCGACGACGCGCCTTGCCTCGTA
>JAJJMA010240659.1:0-19442 GCA_023529015.1 Papaver nudicaule
GTTCGATTATAGTGATTATTTGCCATGTTTAAAACAAAATCTTGACGATTCTAGGTTAATTTGAAGTCTATGTTTCATCGATTCAATGAAGTTTTTTGTTTTCTTTTAAATCTTAGATAGATTGGATATGTAGTAGTGATTAAATAGTTAGGATGATAGTGATTATTGATGACCGAAAATTGATGAAGATCATCATGATTTTTGATAATGGAGATAGAGTATTGATGAAGATGATGGTGATGAATTAATTATGGTGGATATGGGGTTATGTGATTACCAAGTGAACATCCCTATTTTGTCACGTAGTGATCACTGTTGCTCGCCCCCATGAAATATGGGCTCGCCCCCAAATTAGCCAGGTTAAATTTGAACCAGCAGAGGAGGGTTATTGGATCAGAAAATCTAATAGTGGTGATGGTTTTCGAGGTTTTCACTTTAAAAATCTTTCTAAGGGTAAAAAATGAATTTCCCTCAAAAACCACCACCACTATTAAATTCTTTGATCCAATGGCCCTCTCCCTACTAGTTTATATATGTTTGCGCTGCACGTTCAATTTTTTTTCCCCATTTCCTCTGTTTAAAAGCAGGGTAGAGCTGCCCTTGAGTGCGAAGCGACTAGGTGCCCTCCACTTCACTCCCCCAGATTTTCCCCACTGCTCGTCTCACTCTAGGAGGCTAAACCATTTACACCCCTTACGTGGAAAAAAAAGGGGTCCCATATTCAAAGTTTGGACCAACTGTGACATGATACCTAGGCCGGAGAGAATTTTGGGGAAGGGAAATTAAGGGGCATGTAGCATTTTCGCCTTGAGTGCATACTGCTTCAGTTTTGATAAG
Source organism: Papaver nudicaule (assembly GCA_023529015.1). Lineage (NCBI taxonomy): Eukaryota > Viridiplantae > Streptophyta > Magnoliopsida > Ranunculales > Papaveraceae > Papaver > Papaver nudicaule. Next base: position 838 of record JAJJMA010240659.1, read on the forward strand.
CTCTGATCCATCATAGTAGGAAAACTAGAAAGGATCATGAGAGCCTAGTTGGCAATTCGGGGTACAGGAACAAGTTTGGAACGACATATGTATTATACGGATTCGGAGAATTTAAATTTGGTCTACTATTTGTTAAACGAGTCAAGATTCGGCGGTAATTCGGAACGACCGACGTACGTGTATAATTCGATTTTTAAATGTGAATTCGGAAAGAAAAATTCGGCATTTAGAAAATAATTTTTTAATGCAATATGAGTTAAAGTAATAGTATAAATAGAATCAGTACGCTCAAAGACAGGGTTCGAATCCCTCTAGCCTCACCTTTTTACAAATAAAAAGATTACATACATTTGGGTGGAATTAAAAGAAACTGAGTGGAATAGTGACCGAATTAAATGGACAAATTATGCACGAACCCGAATATTTTGCGATTGATCCGTTAGGCCCATATAATACGCGACTTAGGATCGGTCTTTTAATTGGACCCCGATTGATACGTAATTCGCGAATAACGAATAGTTCGTGAAATTCGCCGAATTGCTAACTAGGCACGAGAGTTAATGGGCGCAAATTTGTTCGCCTCATTAATTTACAAATTCTTCACATTTCTAAGATTTTTACTTTTCTCTATCTTCTTATAACCTTTACAGATTGTGTCAACTGTTTTTTGAGAATAGCTCTACTGGTAAAAAATTTGTTTACTGCTTCACGTAAAATTTGGGATTCTTGATACAACAAAGAATCCCTTTTACTTTTTCATTCTTTTCTATAACCTACCGTCTTCCGTATACAACCATCTGATGAGGTATCTTCTGACCCCTCTTCCATTTCAATTGGTCACAAACCCAAACTGTAGAAATGAAATGGAAAAAAGGTGAAATCAAGTTTTCTCTTAACTTCTTGTACTGCTTTTGCTCTAGGAACACGAAATTTACCAAAACTAGTATGTGGAAAATAAGACATCTTCATTTTTTGTATGAAGGGAGAAATAGTAGAATTTGGTGTAAATTTTTAGTGTAATACTCTTACGTTTATAGTCGAAGGAGATTTTACCGTTGGTGAGAAAATTAATGCCGTTAGAAAATAAGATTATCGGTAGAGATTGTCTCTCCCGATGTCGAGACTAACAATCTCGACAGATAGAATATATCTCTATACCATAGTGGGAAACGCGATTTGCCCTTTCCCATAAGAAAGGGCCTTAGTGGGGTTTAATTTTTGTCTCTCCAGTTTCAAAAATCAAGAGCAGGTCATCTACAATGTCTAATATATTTTTTTGCATCATACAACAAGGATTTTTTTTACATATACAAGCCCCATTTCAAATATTTGCTACGGCCTATCAGCACCCTCCACATATCAAAGCTATGCCAAGCCTGCTCCTACCCATGATAATGTACTGTATAGGTGTTAGCCTCTACATAAGTGGCCTAGCAAATGTAGCTTCACTAGTCCGACAAGGAAGCAACATTAAGCTAAAATAAGGAAGGCCATTTGGCATATGCAGCATTGGTGGCCAATGTTGAATGTCTGAGGATTTTAAGTTGGCCCAGCTCAAGGAAAGAATTAAGGACATGGCCAAAGGTCAAGAGAATGACTTTAGCATTAGGCCAAAGCTTGGCCAAGGTTTTGGTAATGCATGAGAGGCAATGACGCTGCCAAACGCGTTATTGCTAGTCCGTACTCGACCAAAGGTAGCAAGGAAGCTTAAGGCTTGTGAGCCAAAGCTATGCATGACTTTAGAAGGCTTATTAGCATATGTGCGCGTTGTATGTAGCGTCCATCCAAGTGTGGCACATGACCTTGGAGTAAATGGCATGGCATGGCTTGGTAAAGGCTCATGTTGACGATTATAAATTAGTTATGGCATAAGGATGTGTGGCATCAGTAGGAGGACATTGGAGAACGGTTACAAAGGGAGTTTGTAACCGTGTTTGGCCCTGGAAACCATCAAGCACAGGTGCAACAATGTTAGGCCAACAACACACATGCCAAACAGTTGCAGGATGCACTTTTGACGGTTACAGAAACTACATGTGGACACTTGGCTGTCCATGGCTTGTGCAAACGGTTGCATACGGTTTTGGCATGTTTTCTACTGTATATAAGAGTTGTAATTCAGCAGGAGAGCGAGGGGGATCAGTAATCCCATACAGAGGTTTAGGCCATTGTAGGGAGTTTGACATCACTTGGGCGTGATGGCCATTTGTAGCCCAAATTTGGGTGAGTTTTGTATTCTTCCTTGAAGTAATAAAATGAGTTGTTGCTTCTAATTGTGTGTTCCTGATTGATATTGATCTTGTGTGGAATTGGAAGCATGGCAAAGCCTTAGTGTAGTATGGGATGCACTAAAGGATGAGAGAAAATGAAGAAAGACTTCCGTTGCCAATCTTTGATGATTATGGGTGCACTTGAATTGAGCAAGTGTGTAAGGCTGAGCATTGATGGGTGAATCTTGACACTGAACCATTAGTGTTGCCGGGTCATTCCTTAGCCAAAATTAGTTGACGCAATTTGGGGGTGTGACATTGGTGGTATCAGAGCATGATTGACTCTGATTTGGCTTTAGTTTGTGAAGATTTTCTCTCTTTGACTCGTGTTGGTGTCATTTTTTTGTGGAAGAACCCATTGGAGTAAAGGTATTCAATTGGCTGGATGATAAAACACAAGAGTTTGCTGACTTCTATGGTGCAAGCCAGTAGTTTAAGTCAATAATTCTCACAAGTATGCCAGAAGCATAAGCATTAGAAAGGATGCCTTTCGTAATGTTGTCAATACAAAGTATTACAAGATGTAATGGGAATTTGTGAAAATTCTTGTACACATAGTATATTGCTGGCTTTTGCAAGGGGAAAGAGAAATTAGAGCCTACTATATAGCACATGAGGCGAGGTATCTCATTGTGGCCAGTAGGATGGAAAAATATGCGTGTTTCCCTCGATGCATATACCTCGGTGGTTATGAAATTCTGGTTGTAGCCAGAAGTTTTGGGGCATTTGGGATGTCATGAGAAAAGAATTGTATGGTCAATTATTGTGTAGCATATGGCTTGTTTATAAGCCAAAGAAAAGAATTTAAGTTGGGGAAAAACCGATACACCACGGCCTTACGTTAAGCGAAGTTTCTTTGTTGATGCTAGAGATGCACAAGAAGATGCCATGAGTGGGCATAGTGCATTTACATTTGGTTGTAGAGTAGTGGAGTCAAAATACAAGGGCTAGGGAGTCCAAATACTGGCATTAGACTAAGAACTTCAGCGGACATTCTTGTCAAAAGCAAATCAGTCATGGGCATTTGATTTGGCGAAGGGTAATGACAAGGTAAACCAGATGTGTATGGGCAAGAAAAAGAGTTCCAAGTTAAAAGAAGAAAGCTATCTCTGCAGGATATGTATTGCTTCATGGAACGAGGGCAGCAGTTCCTCATTGGCAAGGGTTTTGGCTTTGTTTACAACTTTCCAAGGAAGGGAGTTGAGTCCGCAATAGTCATTGAGTAATATGACTTTATTGAGAACTATGGTGATGCTCAGAATCATTAAGTCATTTCATTCCAGATTGTGCAATGTGTGGCACGAGCTTACGCTATGCTTGAAGAAGTAGATGCGAGAATATAAAATGACAAAGGAGTGATGACGCATATAAATGGCATGGATCATTCTTGAAATCTTCATAGAAGCTATACAACATGATTGCCTCAATTCGGAGGAATCTGACCAAGTATTTATTGGACGATGTTTCGTTATGGGAAGAACATAGGAACCTTGGTTGGACTCAATGTCAGGTGACATACAAGGCAATTGGTTGTGGCCTTGTTTCCTCTTTTGACGCTAAAAGGCTATAATGAAGTCAGTATTGCAAAGCTAGTTGGTCTTACAAGTTTGTGATCAGTTGGTGTTGATATTTGAAATCCATTTAAAGTATACTTTCAAGTATTGAGTCGTGTGTGACCTTGGTGTTGCGAAAGAAGTCTTTCTATGTAAGTTAGTAGTGAATGAGGGTGTTCGATGTTAAAGTACTTGTCTCTTTTGATTCGGAGTAAAGCTAGTTCACATAGAAGATGCTACATAGCATATTGGCCGAAATATGCAATAGAAGACGTTGAAAGTGTAATGGTGCAAAATCATTTTGATGGTGTGAAGACATGTTGCTGTTATGGGAGGACCCTGCATATTGTACTAAGATAATTGCTAAAAAGAGTGCAATACAAGAACGACAGCAAGGCCAAGAAGCCTGTCCATCAAAGGAATGAGTTATGGGAAACTCATAAGCTTTGGAAAGTTGTCCAAAGAGTGAAGGCGTAGCGGTTCGAATGAATGCTTGAGGAGCATTGGTTTCGAAAGAGACGTAGGCTAGAGAATGGCATGATGCCAAGTTCTCTCCTAAACTAGTTAGTCATAGCTTAGGCTAAGAAGCTATGCAACTCAATAGTTTCGTTTAAGGCGAGTCGAGAAAAGTATGGAACAAGGATTTGTGCTAAGTGCATAACAATTGGAGAACGTATAAGGCTTATACTTGGCCATAACACTCAAGGAAACGAGTTCCTTAGTGTAATTGGAGCAATAAAGCTTAGTTGGTATGCATAAAACCACTATGCATTATATGGGAAGCTTGACGGAAATCCATGAAGGTTCGTAATCCAAGGCATGTGTTAGCAAAACTGATTGAAAATGAAGGCTAAGTCGCATATAAGTCCTGTTGGGTTATAGGATGCAACCAAAGTCAGAGTTTGGAGGCATGAGACTAAGGCCATGATCACGATGATCAATGGGTATCACAAAAGAAGGCAACATATGGACGGTATGGACTGGAACAATGCTGGCCTGATGCATGTCAAGTTGTGTACACTTAGGCATAGTTGACACTTAGGTGATTTGAGGCTAGAAAAGAAGTTTGGCCAAAAAAATCGCTAGAATTGCATTTGGGCATTGATATATGACTCAAGATGAAGTTGGAAGCGGTCGCGACGTAACAACGAAAGCTCAAGTTAATAGGATCAATGACAAGGCATTAATGCTAAGTAGTGGTCAATGGTACTAAGCATAAAGTATTGACGTGGACGCCAGGAAGGCCAAGAAAGTTGTTGAATTTCTGAAAAGAGGTTTTTCAGAAGCGTATTTATATAGCGAGGTAGTTTGGGAGGTCTTAAATGAGTATTGCGTTCATCGAGGACGATGAACACAATGGGTGGGGGAGGTTTGTTAGCTCTACACAAGTCACCTAGCAAATGTAGCTTCACTAGTCTGATAAGGAAGCGACATTAAGCTAAGACAAGGAAGGGCATTTAGCATATGCAACATTGGTGGCCAATGTTGAATGTCCGAGGATTTTGAGTTGGCCCAGCTCAAGGAAAGAATCAAGGACATGGAAAAGGTCAAGAGAATGACCTTGGCATTAGGACAAAGCTTGGCCAAGGATTTGGTAATGCATGAGAGGCAATGACGCTGCCAAACGCGTTATTGCTAGTCCGTACTCGACCAAAGGTAGTAAGGAAGCTTAAGACTTCTGCGCCAAAGATATGCATGACGGTTATAAGTTAGCTATGAGATAAGGATGCGTGGCATGAGTAGGAGGACAATGGAGAACAGTTACAAAGAGAGTTTGTAACCGTGTTTAGCCCTGGAGACCATCAAGCACAGGTGCAGCAATGGTAGGCCAACAACACATAGGCCAAACAGTTGCAAGATGCACTTTTGACGGTTACAAAAATTACATGTAGACACTTGGCTGTCCATGGCTTGTGCAAACGGTTGCACACAGTTTTGGCATGTTTTTTACTGTATATAAGAGTTGTAATTCAGTAGGAAAGAGAGGGGGATCAGTAGGGGGAAAATCCCATAGGCTTAGATAGAGTTTTAGGCCATTGTAGGGAGTTTGGCATCACTTTGGAGTGATGGCCATTTGTAGCCCATATTTGGGTGAGTTTTGTATTTTCCTTGAAGTAATAAAATGAGTTGTTGCTTCAAATTGTGTGTTCCTAATTGATATTGATCTTGTGTGGAATTGGTAGCATGGAAAAGCCTTAGGTAGTATGGGATGCACTAAAGGATGAGAGAAAATGATGAAAGACTTATGTTGCCGACCTTTGATGATTGTGGGTGCACTTGAATTGAGTAAGTGTGTAAAACTGAGCATTGATGGGTGAAGCTTGATTCACTGAACCATTAGTGTTGCCAGATCATTCCTTAGCCAAAATTGGTTGACCCAATTTGGAGGTGTGACAATACGCCATAGGGTGTTGTTACTTTTGACGCTTGAGGCGGTTCAAATTTTGGGCACCCGAGAAAAGTAAGGGCAGACTTTGCTCCTCCGGGAATGATGATTAGGCCTGTCAACGGATGAAAATCCGACGGATTTTAGGAAATCCGATTCCGATAGGTTAAGGGTTATCGGAATTACGATAGCCGATAACATCCTATAGGATCTCCTAAAATGAAAACCGATTCTGATAGGTTAAGCTATCGGATGTCCGACGGAATTTCGATAAATTCCGATATGTGAAAAAACTAAGAAAAACAAATCCAAAACAATAGAACATTCGTTTATAATCCTTATAATCAGTCATCTTCTTCATACAGTTGGTTTAGTCCAAGAATTTCATTTAGTCGTGAAGAATAATCTAAAAAAGCATCACCGTCTTTTTCTTCGTCAAAACAACAGAAAAAAAAAATTGTGAATCTGATTGTTGAAGAAGAGACTGATGTTACAGAAGATCTAGAAGAAGTTGCTGGGGTTGGATCAAAGAACGAGTTGATACAGAATGTTGCTGGTGATTGCAGATTCATCAACGTCGGAGGAAGAAGAAATCATCACCAATTCGGTGCCGGAATTTGACAAACTTTATTACTCTTCCCTTCATAGTGTAAAGTTGCTGATTTTATTGCTGCTTCTAATTAATTATAGATCGTTTTTGCTTCTTCATTCTTTGTAGGCAAAGAAGATGGAGGCGCAAGTGAAAGACAGAGATAGAAAAGGGGAGATCTAAAGGTCAGGGTAATAATGTTTCTCTGTTATCTCGACATCTAATAATGATGGGTGATGGAAATTATTAGTACATCTCTATTAGACTAATAGTTATCGGAATCGGAAGTTAACCAAACGGACGGAGCCTAATCCGTTGCCATTACGTTAAAGGGAAAAAATCCGATAAAGATTCAGATCAGGAATCCGATATAATGGACAAAATCTTATAGGAACTCAAATTCTCGGAAACATATTTCGGATTTCAGACTATTATTGAAAGCCCTATGATGATGCATGTGCTGCTCTCGACTAGTGTCCGTCGGACTAATGAATGAAGTAGTACATATGATGATATTGAACGGATAACATCCAGGTCTTGAAGGTAACATTTGACTCATGGTAAATATTTGTTCGGGACCCACTTCCACTAGAAAATAAAAGTTACCAAGTAGTTATCTTAGTAGCAAGATACGTTCACCAGCACTTCCACGTATCAAAGCTACGCTGCTGCGTACCATAGTGTATAGCTCTAGGGTGTCACTTTTGAGGGGTTTGAAATTTGGGCAACCGTGAAAAAATAAGGCTGACTTTGCTCCTCGGGAAAAGCCGATGCACGGTTCTTCTGACGGTTTGGAATTGACACTGCAACACCAAAGTAATCGAGTGTTTACATGTTCATTTAATGCTCTCACTAGTGTCAATCAGACTAATCAGACTAATAGAGTTACATACGCTGAACGGATCTATAGCTCTACACCGTCGGATCTATAGCTCTACAAAATCTCTACGACACTATTAAGACTACATCTAGAGTTTTCGCAGGCCTTTTGAAAGTCAACATTCTGACTCAGAGGCACATTTCCTCTAAAACAAAGAAGAGCTTCTTGAATACACACTTCCTCCTGTTTGATAAAACTCTCCATCACAGTAAGAAAACCATGAGAGTTAAAGGGAAAGGCATGATGAGATCAAGTACTGCAATTTCCACAAGAATCGATTCCAATAAGCGAATCCGTGCAGATGACGATGATGATGATGATAAGGTAAAGCTTCTTGAAGTTTCATTTCATGATGATCATAAGGTAAAGCTTCTTGATATTTCATTTCTACTTCTTTTCTTGTTTGTCTTTGCAATGCTAGTTTTGGAATGATTCTCTTTGTTTTGTGAGAAACAGGGGATACTAATTGTTGATGATCAACAAAACATGAAATCAAATACTTAAATTGCTATATTTTCTCTGTTTTTTGTTAGAACAGGCGATAGTAAAGGTTGATAATGATCAACAGATGATTATGATTCACGAATTGGAAAGTGGAGTCTTAAAGATACAATCTATGTTCAATGATATGCCCAAAACATGTTTGGAAATTGCATTAATGAAGCTTTCTGATTATCAAAAGGTTTGTTACTTTCAATCACTCTGTTTTTTACATAAATCAAGAACCCACTTCCAAAAATTGACAAATCTTAAACTTAACTTTGCTCTGTTTCTCTTTCAGGGTGAGATGGAGAAGCTTCAAACCGAGCTTGATGAATTAGAGAAACAAGTTGAGGACAAAAATGAAGTGGAGAAACTGCAATCGAGTGAGGTAGAGAAGCTTCAAGCTAAGGTAGCTTTGTTAGAGAAGCAAGCTGATGATAAAAATGATGAAATCAAGAGATTGAGTGAAGGTGCAAAGGTGATGAAAAGCAAGTTAGCCTGTTACCTTCGTTTCTGTTGCAACAGGGATAAGAGACAGAAAGAAACAATAGATGGGTTGACAAAATCATTGAATGAAAAGGCTGAATATATTGACAGTTTGGAAGATCTTAACAAAGTCTTGACAGTCAATGAACATCGCTACAATGATGAGTTACAACAAGCTCGGAAAGTGTTAGTCCGTGTAAGTTTAATTATGATGATCCAGTGGCTTTCGTTTCTGATTCGATTATGTTCAAATAGTAATAGTAGGCGTAATTTGCTTTTAATTGTGTATGCATTGCCATTGAGTTTCAGGGAATTGAAGAGAGTACGGTTACGCGGAGTATAATTGGGGTGAAGAGAATGGGGGAATTGGATTCGAGACCGTTTGGTAATGCATTGAGAGGCATGTGTAGCTCATCATCTGCGGAATTAGTTTCGAATCAGTCTGTATTGCTATGCAACTTTTGGGAGCAAATGCTCATGGACCAAGCTTGGCATCCTTTTAAGATCACCTTGGTGGATGGGAAACATAAGGTCTAATATCTTGCCACTAACACCAGTTGTAGCTCCTATTGTTCTAAAAGAACCGATGTTTTTGAACTATTACAAGTTAATTGTTTCTTTGTTGTGTTATGTTGTCTGCAGGAATCGATCGACGCTAATGATAAATTGCTGAAAGGATTGAAAAATGAATGGGGTGAGAAAGCGTATTCGGCAGTTGTTAATGCTCTAATGGAGATAAACCAGTACAACGCAAGCGGTCGAAATCCAGTTCAAGAGCTTTGGAACTTCAAGGAGAATAGGAGAGCCACTGTGATGGAAGGTGTTGTGACTCTGGTTCGTCGCTTGAGAAAGTTCCGTACTCCTAATACCAGTAATACTTTCACAAAGTGATCCCGAGAGCCAACAGAAAATCTTGTTTTTTTGATGTTTTTGTTAAGCAGTTCCGTGCTTGCTTCTTAGAGCACTTGAGCAGTTCAGTGGAAAGCACATCTAATGTGCAAGCGGAGATGATGTCCTTGGAATATATTTTGCGAAACGGACATTGTAAATTTTGATGTTTCTGCAACCCATTACCTGTTGTCTTGGCAAGAACAAGCCCGTCTTTAGAATCTATGGAATATGATATCAATCTTGGTTCTTTTGTTAACAACGTTCTAAAATAGTTTTACATTTGTTGGTATAAAACGGTGGTTGGATACATTTCTCAAATCTAGTATGGGTCTCGAAATCGAGCCGTGCAGAAATAACTTTTTGTAGTCTGGTTAAACAAGACACCATTTGCAACCAAATATCCCATGCTATACAAGATTAGTACACAACAGTTTCATACAGTTTGGCAAATCTGTGGAAATGGAGGGCAGTTGATGTTTCGAAGAAGGCTTGGACCCTGAGAGCATTGATCTGTTAGAGATTAATCACGGGAAAATGGGAAATGTGCCCCAAAATCGACTGGCAACTTGGAGATCTGCTCCAATATTCAAGAGTTCGGTAATTTGCTCCGACATAACAGTTTTCGTCACATAGTCGGTTAATTTATCGTACTTGACCATCGAAATATCGAAAGATGATATCGGATGATTAGATGAAAATACTAGTTTAGTGTGATAATTTTGGGTTATTTTTGTTGTTTTTAGAGATTGATTATTTTAGGGGCTGCAGGTTTTATTAGAGAGACTCCAAAATACTATTACAATCTTAGGGTGTGTTATAAGGGGTTTTTAAAAAAAAAGTCCAAATTACCCTATTAAATTAAGGACCAAAATGCCCCTAAATCATTAAGAAAACCCTAAATCATTCACAAAAATTCATTTTAAAAATCTCTTTTTAAAAATTTCAAGTATTGATTTCTTGCACTACGCCACAGGGGCCTGTTTGTAACGGATATAGACGTTGCGCAGAATTAAAGCAACGTCTATTAGCGTTGCAAAAACGGCGTTACAAATTTTTCGTGACGTCTATTAACGTTGCTTTAATTATTTAAAGAAACGGAAGTTACGTTGCATCTTCCGTTGCACTTTTTTATTTAAAGCAACGTAAGTAACGTTGCAGAATTTATTTAGAGCAACGTTTTCTGTAATTTAGGCAACGCCTATAAACGTTGCGGATTTTTTAATTAGAATAAAAAAAAATAAAATTACAAAATAAATAAATTCTGTATTTAAATTAAAAAAATGTATTACAAATACAAATACAAATACAAATACAAATACAAAAATCTATACAATAAATGCAGCCGACAATAGTGTCAGTATTAGGGTCAGTATGATTTTGGTTGAATGTTAGAGAAATAGGGTCAGTATGATTTTTGTCTGGATGTGATTCTAGAAATGCAGCCGACAATAGTGTTTTGCAGAATTTTCGTCTGGGTAAAACCCTAAAATTTTTGCAGGATTTCCCAACCAAGAAATCTAGGTTCCAGAATTTTCGTATGGATTGCATGCAAATATTCGAGATGATAATTGAGTTAGCAAAATTGTGTCACAACCAACCTAGCCGATTATAGTGTAAATTTTTAAAAATCCAGACGAAAATTTATTTTAGATTTGAAGATTTCAAGTATAGATTTTGTCTGGGAAAAGCAAGAGCAGTACTTTCGTCTGGAATCAAACACATAAATCCACACGAAATTGGAATTCACAAAATTTACGCACACCAAAGTCAGCCGATATCAACCAATTCCAGCCAAGTTTTACGGTGATATTTTCGTCTGGATTGTGAGAAACAACCAAGACGAAAATTAAGGTTTCATATGGGTTTTCAACCTAACTTCTGGACGAAACTGAACTGTACGTCCAAATTTTCCCTCAAATTTGAAAATTTTCGGTTGGATTAAAAACACAACCAAACTGAAGCTGAAGTTTTCGGTTGGCTTTTGGCTTACATTGAGCCGAAAATCTGTTCTGAAACCATAAGATCCAGCTGATTTTATCTTTTATCTAACTATAAGAATATATTAATTATGTTTAACAACTAATCTTAGTATAGTTAAACTAATCTAATTCAATGGACATTTTGGCAATTAAGTAGGGATATTTTGGCAATTAAAAAAATATGTGGAATAAGGGGTTTTGGAAAAAGGGGTCACTCTAAAAAAACCCGCGGCCTTTAAACAACCAATTTTTGCAGGAATCTAGAGAAGAAGAAGAAGAAGATTGGGATGTGATCTTTATTTTTCTTAAAAATTATGATATGGTGTAGCATCCGTCGATGTAATCTATGAATTGAATGTATTGGAATACAGAGGAATATCGGTCCATCATTTAGCACGTGTAAATTCACATGCTCGTTAAATTGATATTTTAACGGGTTGGATTTCTTAATGGTTGAGGCAGATTACTGAACTCTTGAATATTGGGGCAGAACTCCAAATTGCTAATCAATTTTGCTGGATGTGGATGACAGTGTTCATGGGGAATTCACGGTGAAGAAGGCTTATGATAAGCTGATGGAAGACGTTGCACACTACTCCAAAATGTATGACCAAAAAGTTAATGGTGCAAAAAAAAAAAAATCACTTTGACTTGTAGATGGTGCTTTAAGAAGCCTTGTTGTACTCCACTCTCTTTACTTTTTAAGAATTTACCTTCCTTTAAAAAAATTAAAAAAAATAAAAAAAATAATTAAAAACTTACTTTGGTTGGAAAATCATCTCAAGCAAGGTTGTTAAATCGTGAATCGCAGCACGAATCGTTTTTCAATTTTTAGAATCGAATCGTATATTGAATCGTGAATCGTAGATTCATAGCAAATTTAATTATAGATGGACTCTTGGAATTTTTTACATCTCCACAAACATTTGATAAGGATAAGTTAATAATTATTAACATACATACATACATGGGTAACATGATTTTGCCATAACCATCCCATCTATCTAAACTATATAATGTTAGGGTGTACTCTGACTTTGCCACATACCCGTAACCATACATATAATGTTTTTTGTTAGGCTTAGTCTTATGGGGCTACTACTTGGCTACTAGATTCACCAAAAGCGTGGTGTAAAGTAGTAGTACTACTTCTCTCTCCTAGCATTTGGTAGTAGTTCAAGTAGTAGCTACTACGGAAACGCTGAACGGTTCAGCGCTGAAAAAGCGAGAAAACGCTGAATGGTTCAGCGCTCAGCGCTGAATGGTTCAGCGTTTTCCTTCAGCGCTGAACGGTTCAGCGTTAAATAACTTTTCCGAGTTTGACCTTTTTTTTCATACACCCAGTTGACACCTTCAGCAATATATCGTGTTTCTAACTCTGTTTTCTCACACTCACGTTACACCACCAATTTACAAACACCGGTTATGCAAAAATGAACAAATTTCATACCAACAAATTCATAAAACAAATACAAGTTGCACCATATGTTTTGAGTTCCTTGAGTTCTTGGAGTGTTTTGAGGAGGATCAACATCATTACCAATTTCCGGATTGAAGTCTACACAATATTCTTTCAAGAGTCTCCAAGAATGATCATGTTTCCATTTTGTTTTTTCTTCGATTTCATAATTCTGACGACCATTGCGATACTGTAAAAAAAAAAAAATTAGTGCCTCGTTCTTCTGAAACTACACAAAAACATAAAAAAAAATTCTAATACTTACATAATCGTCTATGGTCTGTCCGGTTGGTTTTGCTCGGAAGTAGGGTCTGATGTATGAATTATATCTTTTACATTCACTTCTAATCGTGTTACACCTATTTTGCAAAGACTTTTTATCCCTCACTGCAGTACCCTTCCATCTCAAATTGTATTCCTCCATAATTTTCCTCCAAAATTCTGAACCTTTTTGATCTTTTCCCTTTTCCGAATTGTTCGTTGCTATAATCCAACCCATGATTAGTGCTTCATCCTCTTTTGGGCTAAATTGAGTCATCTTTTTTTAAAAAACAAATAAATAACAAGATTTTGAACTAAATAACAAGATTTTGAAGAAGAAGAAGAGGAAAATCAATGAAGAAGAGAAGCAATTGATTTTGGTGTGAGTGTTGAAGGAGAAAGAGTTCTCTATTTATAAGGCTGCCTGAAAATATAGCTGTTGAAGATTCAAACGGGAAAAAAATCGGAACTGTTGAAATTAACGGTCTTATTTTGATCTGATGGCTGAGGATTTTATGCGCTGAACAGTACAGCGTTTAGAACGTTGAATGGTTCAACGCTGTATTCTTAGCCGTTCAAATTAACGGTCTTATTTTGATCTGATGGCTGAGGATTTTAGGCGCTGAATGGTTCAGCGCTTAAAACGCTGAATGGTTCAGCGCTTTACAACGGCTACCAAAATCAGCCAACTGCCGATCAGCTCTCTACACACTATTTAAAGTCTAGACATCCTCTAAACTTCTTCACCCCAAACTTGTGAAGTTTCATTCTTTTCTTCTACACTCAACTCAAATCATGGCGAGGATTTTCACAATTGCCGAAGACAATGCCTTGGTGAGAAGTTATCGCATAGCAATTGTTCATTACACTAGCGGCAAAGACATGGAACGCCAAGATTTTTGGACACGTATCACTCAAGAATTCGCGAATCTCTATGTTAATGCCAATGCTAATCCACGTTCTGTGAAGGCACTCCAAAACCGCATGTGTACCCTCAAGAGATGGTGCAAAGATTATGCAATTTGCTTACGAACTTCGAATGATGATCGAGAAGCGGCAAAGGTTTTATACCGAACAAATTATGGAAGAGAATTCATCCACTTTGAAGCATATGAAACACTTGTTACGATGTCGCAATTGTAAACGTAGTTCAAATTTCTACTTAATGTAAACGTGCCTAATGTTAACGTGCTTGAATGAAAAAAGAGTATTATGGAGTTATTACAAGAAATAAATGTAGTACTAATTAAAGAAAAGTATGCAAAAAAGAGTCAAGTTTACTCTCCATTCTCATAAAATGTTCCATCATCATCATCTCCTTGATTGTAGCGATCATCCGTATCCACGCCAGTGGTACCCTCGTGCTCGAGCGGTATGGCATCATCAACCACCACCTCTGGAACTTCACCATCGCGATAACCCAGGCCATGTCGTTCCCAAATGTGTGTAGTGAGTTCTTTGCGAAGTTCCAACCAACGCGTAGGGTTGTACAAAACATGGGGAGGTAGCCTTACATTTCCTTCAATAGGAGGTTGAGGTTCGTCTCCCGTGATCATCCCCCATTTTTCATCGCGATATTCCAACTCAACACACATATTGTGCATTATCAAGCAAGCCCTCATAATTGCCTTCATGTCCGATTTGGCATAATAACGACATGGGCTCCTGATTATACCAAACTTTCCCTTCAGACCACCAAATGCACGTTCTATGTCCTTCCTTTTAGCTTCTTGGTACCGATTGAAGAGAAGTTCACGATTGTTGGCGGCTGGTTTGTATGCCTTCACAAGAAGGCCATACATAGGATATGCTCCATCTCCAAGGTAGTACCCCTTGTCGTAGTTTTTGCCATTGATTTGAAAATGACAAGGAGGTGCTACATTATTGAGTTGTCTATCGAACAAACCCGAAGCATGCAGGACATTTAGGTCATTGTTCTGCCCACCCAAACCAAAATAGGAGTGCCAAATCCACCTATCATATGAAGCCACCGATTGAAGAACAACAGTGGGATCTTTCTTATAGCCCACGTGAGATCCTGCATGGCTAGTTGGGCATGCTCTCCATGCCCAGTGAAAACAATCGACACTACCAAGCATCCCGGGAAACCCACGAGCTTCATTTTCTTTCAAAAGCCTTTGTGTATCTTGAGCATTAGGTAGACGCATGTATCGACCATTATAAATCCAAATAACTGCATCAACAAACTTCTTAGCATAATGGTAGATAGTGGATGCGCCCATTTGTGCGTAATCGTCCATAGAATCTGCTCCAAGACCTTTGCTAAAATGCTTCATTACAGCAAGCATTTTCATATATGGACTATGGCCAAGAATACCACAAGCATCCTCTTTTTGAAGAAAGTCTTTGTCATAATCACAAACTTCCTCTAATATTCTAAGAAAAAGAGGGCGAGGCAAAGCGAACCGACCTTTGAACTTCTTTGGCCCATAGACACAGTTGTAGTTGAAGTATTGTTGCATCATCCTTGCATCGACATCTACACGAGTTCTATGCACCCTTTGACGACTTTTGACAACATTCGGCACAGGTTGGCGTATTGTTTGCCTCCTTTGTGACTCCATTATCGCAGTCACTACTAGAGCAGTCTCCTCAAATTGATCGTCATCATCCGGAAGACCTTTGAACAATTTTCTTCTCAATATTCCTTTCATAATGTACCTAAATTGAACCCTAAATTAAATGTCAAAAATTCTAAATATCAATTCACTTGGAAATTTTGTTCACATCTCATCCAAAGTATCAAACTAAGATAACATAAAACATAAATTTCATCAAAATACAATCAAAATCAAAAATCAAGTAAAATAAAACCCTAATGTTTAAACATCATACCTTTAGTGAAAATTGTGAGTGAAAATGAGTGAAACTTGAGCCAAATGATAGATAATTGAACGTAGAACAATCTCACGGAGGGAATCAACGAAAAATAATCTACACCCGAAGATCTTGAGTACGCATTATAGGGTTTGGGTGGAGAAGAAGAGAAGAAGAAGAGAAAATGGGGGAGAAAGGGCTCCTGTCGATTCTTTGTAGCAGAAATCTTCTGCGCTGAACCGTTCAGCGCTTTGACCTGGTGTTGACGGTCAAGCGCTGAACCATTCAGCGTTTTTAGGAAACGCTGAATTGTTCAGCGACTTGACGTCCAATCTCTCCAAGCCATAAGACAACCCGTACCTTACTATCTGACGTGGCTGTCCAGTCTAGTATACTAGACTGGACACCATAAGACTAAGCCTTAGGGTGTAACACGTTGCCACACATAAGTTGACGAGATTATGTGTCACGGTACCATTTAGTAAACAAAGTTTGCACATCCATTGAGGTAAGTAGTACCCTTTCCGAGATAAACCAAGAAGAAGAACTCTTTATCAACTTTTCTCTTCTATTTTCTGTCCGTCTCTTGGATGTATCGTCGCCATGGTGGATGGATTTAGATTTCTGGAAAGTTTAAGAAGACCAACATTCAGAAACAATGGCGTGATGGGCATTTTGATTTAAGGCAAAGGGAGTCTAAGAATAGATCTAATCATTGTAATCAATACCATACAGAATACTGAGAGTTGTTTTGTTTTTTCATACATGTTTCTCTCGCCATCTTCTTTGCTTTCTCCATCAATGATCAAATCGGTGATGGTGCTTTACTGCTTTGATCTTTTCATGTCTGTTTTTGGATTTATGTTTTTCCATTCACATATATATATATCTGTAATCTAATCTCTGTACAAAAAAAAATATTGAAGTGTATAAGTAACCTCACTGCAAAGTTCAAAATCGAAGTCTGGAAAATTTTCAACTGAAAAAGCAGTGAGATTTTCTTGACTTTAGTCAAGAATCGTAAGACCAATTTTGACTTCTCCGATTCATAGCAGAAACGATTCATAGATACGAGTTGGATCGATTTGGTGGAAATGTGAATCGACCCGTACGGTTCAACTCGTGAATCGTACGAGTTTCACAACCTTGATCTCAAGAGTCAAGCCTTAACTGCCCCCATTGCCTTTACAGGGGCGATTATATACATATTGGGAAAAGCTGTCATGGCATTTTTGGGATGAATTAATTGCAAGAGACTTGCTTGCAATCTCTTCTAACCAAACCACTATATATATACATATGCAACTGAAAGTAAATGGAGTCATTCCAAGAAACCGAAGGCTTGATCAATGCACAACAAAGTATCTAAGAGTCGGTGTCGGTGAAAACTTCAGTGAAATCGTGAAATCATGTACAAGGAGATTCTTGATCATAAGCTTCATCTTCACACTCCCAAGTCAGTCCATCAATTTTAACAAATCTGGTAATGCTTTTAGTTTGAAAACTGATAATAGAGTTAGAAATGAAATTGGTAATATCTTAGGCATACAAAGAATGGGTCTACAAGACAAGTATTTAGGTGTCCCTCTTTTACTACAGAGAAATACAAATGAATCTTGTGCACCCATCTTAGGTAAGTACAAAAACAAGCTAGGTATTTGGAAAACTAAGTACTTAAACCCTGCTTCAAAAATTGTACTTAACCAAACAGTTCTAGGATCACTAGCCTCACATCACATGGCTGTTTTTCCTATGCCTAAAGACATAACCAGTAAGATAGACTCTATACAAATGCAGTTCTGGTGGAATAAGGAGCAAGACACTAAAGGCATGTACCATAGAAAGTGGGAGTACATTACTATACCTAAAAAGTTTGGTGGACTGAACCTTAGGAAAGCTGAATACTTTAATCAAGTTCTGTTAGTTAGACTAGCCTGGAGAATGTTAGATCAACCAAATGACCTTTGGGCAACAGTACTCAAACATAAATACTTCCCAAATAATGATCCACTAGTTGGTATTTTACCAACAGCTGGCATGGATTTGGAAAGGTGTAAGAGCTGGAATAGAATCTGTCAAGAAACACTATTGTTGGGAGATAGGAGATGGCAGTAAGATCAGTTCTGGGGTCATAAATGGATATCCAGCATAAAGGGAACAGTTCCTAATAGACAATGGTCTGTTAATATGAAAAAGGTCAGTCAACTGATTGATCAACAAACACACACATGGAAGTAGATGTACTAAATAGTCTCTTTGATGCTAACACACTGGAAAAAATCTTACAGATTAGGATTCCTATAGAGGGTGTGGATACAATTAGGTGGAAGAGCACGCATAATGGCCATTTTACAGTAAAATCTGCTTATAGAAACATACTCAACAGTAATATTGATGTTTCATCTGTGCCTAACAGCTCTTTCCCTTGGACTCAATTTTGGAAGACTAAACTGAAACCTAAGATACTCATTTTTCTGTGGAAATGTATACAACAATGCCTGTCTGTACGGCAGAAAATCGCAAGAAGGAT
>JAJJMA010240677.1:10578-20844 GCA_023529015.1 Papaver nudicaule
TGGTGGATTTCAACATAAGGATAAAGTAAAATAATACTACCTTCGTCCCACATTGAGCTACTTCATTTTTCATATTAGCTTATTTTTAGGCAAAAATGAAAAAAAAAAAAAAATAGCTCAATTAATGTGGGACGGAGGGAGTATAAGTAATATTGTTCCACACAATATTCTTTGAATAAATAATATATAAATTGTTATGAAAGGCTTAGTAAGGAGTAGCGGGCCTGGATTATGATGTGATCCCCGTGTTCGAATGAATGAGTCCTTACAAATGTTGGAATGAATCATATTGGTCTCCGAGGATTTCAATTGTATATACCCAACAAACCATAGTGAATCACTACTCAGGCCAGGAGAGCAGGACTACTGCAACGACTTTGGTCCCAGAGAAGTGATCGTGGGTATGTGAGCCCCCTTAATACCATTGGCCAGTGGTATGGGTTGTAAGACGACGATCACCATTTGGTGTAGCCGCATCGAATCGCTACTTGACCAGAAGAGCAGGACTACTGCAGCGACTTTGGTCTCAGAAAATGATTGACGGGTGTTCCTTGCAAGCCATTGGCCATTGGCAGCAAGCAAGAGAAACCAGCAGCACCAGCGCCAACCTAAGCCTTCAGCAGCAGCAGACCAGTCTAAGCCTGGAGCAGCAGCAGCGCGAGCCTATGGCGCTGCCTAAAACCTGCAGCAGCGCCAGCCTATGGCGCTTCTTAAGCCTGCAAACATCAGCGCCAGTCTATGGCGCTGCGGTCTATTTTTCAGCAATGCTAGCCTGTGACACCGCCTTACATAACTTACATAGCACATCATTGACAAGTCTTCTCCAACAACACCAGTCCACGACGCTACGGTAGAGGTAATCCTATGCTATTACGTACTCTCATCAACAATGCCTATGGAATTTCCTGAATACTTATATTCTTTTAGCACGAAAAACATCTCATATCTTTAGTATTTGAGTTCTTTCTCTTTCTTATAGTAAGCATCACTGCAGCTTAGTACTCAGTAGTAGCAACATACGATGAATACAAGTTGACTTAATATAATCACATTTAAGTAATATTATCTATCAGAGATGTCAAAAACGTGTCACAAATTGGGGGATAAACATTAGGGTTTTGGTCTGGCGGTCTTCGGCAGTTGTGGTGTGACGTTCACTTAGAAAGAAGTTATGTTTGTGGAAAACGTTGGTGTAATGGGTGGTGTGCGTGTGACCGGCGGTTATGCTATTCTTACGAAAGTAACCCTATGATCCCATTATCTCCGCTTTACTATTTTCCTCCATGACTAACAAGACATCAGTGTATTTCTGAACATACTATAAATATATGCTATCATTTGTTTCCAAGGATGGGCTACACAGAATACATCAATCGAGTAAACTACTTGAAATCCTTGCAAACCTTAGAGAAAACGAGATTGTCACCGACAAGTTCAATTGTCTAAGTTGGTCAGTACACAACACCATTTTCACCTAGAAATACCTGATCGCATTCTTTCTCTGCGTCCCTTCTTAAGACCAACCCTTTCTCTTTATTTGTGACCGAAGCAAATTTGAAATGGCCATTGTCTTGGTTTAGGCTAGATTTGTTCGATTTTGATCTCTCGAGCTAAAAGTACTTTTTCGCAGTATATTGTTTTTCACCCTAAAACAATTGATGACCACAGTGGGAGATCAATCTCTCAGTTTCAGAAACTTCATTTTCATTCAAGATGGTTGAGCTTAGGTCAGGATCAGAAGCCAAAAGCCCAAATTCCCCTTTTGCCCCTACTGATAAAGCTGCACCGGATGCCTATGATCCGAGTGCCAACCCCAACATCCAAAAAGAATCCGCCAGTCAGAAAACCAAAGCCTTGATGAACCAGTTGTGTGAGATCCTTAACCTCTGCAAAGCTCATCGAGAAGATGCTTTGAGCCATGTATTGGACGACAAGCATTTGTTGTTTGAAGAAAACAAAGAACAACTTGCACTGCCTCCAGAGAAGCCCCCACCCAAGACCTACAACTGGTAGATATTGGCAGAGAACCATTGGGGACTGATTACCACGGTACATGTTCGCGATGTGGAATTCTCTCGAACATTGATCGATGCCAACACTTAATGAACATCATCTCCGTGGAAACCCTCAGAGCCGCTGAAGTCTCCCGCCGTGAGACAGTTCATTTCCCTACTGAGATAAAAAAAAAACAGAAGGAACAACTGTGCATACTTGGGTATACGTAACTTTACCAGTGAAAGTACTAGCAGCCCAAACATAATCAAGGTTCACATCGTCAAGGAAGCACTTGAACATGATATGATTCTGGGTTTACCGTGGTTCCAAGACAATCAAGAAAATATTCATAACGCCACGTCTTCGCCAGCAGCTTCAACTGAAGTAGAAGTCGCCTAAATAGAAACGGTCGCCCGTCGTGGGGATGCGAGTCCTAAATCAACAGAGACGACACCGTTGCAAAGCAGGGACATGCCGAGCACCCTTGATGTACATGTTCCTGGAAATAGCCCAACCTCCACCCAAAATCATTCCAAGTCAGAGATGGTACCTGAAGTGTTATCAGAAGATGAATATATGTTTCTTCATTCTCACGAAGTGCAAGAAGTTCCTCTCCCACAGGGGTATGTTTCCTCTTTATTTTGTTTATATGCTGGAGTAGGAGGATGCACGCAAGCACATCGCATGTTTTGTTGAATCGTTGAACGTGCACAACTACAATCATGTGTTGCGCCTCAAGGAGTTTCCCAAGTCTCTCACCGGATCGGCATATACATGGTACGATTCCCTAACACCCAGCAATATTGGTACCTGGGATGAGATTACTGAAGCCTTTTATGGAAGTACCTACCCAGTTTTCGAGGAGATTGGATACCTAGGGCATCTCTTTCAGAGAAGCGGGGGAATTCTATGCAAGTACATAAAAAGGTTCAGGAACCCTCAACTACATCGACCAGCAAATCACAGAGTTCCAACTTGTAGACTTCTACATCAGTGGCTTAAGAACTGCTTGCCGTTTTGTGGTGGAGAATTGGGGTTTCAAAACTTTTTCAGAACTTCTACACATTTTCCACATACAACAAAAGGGAGAACAAAGGAGAGACGTATTCGTATATCCACTAGCTACCGATGATGACTTTAAAGCCAACACAGAGGAAATGATGAAGAGGAAAGGGACGTATGATAGATTATATCGAGCCGGTGCCAACCTAAATGCAACCCCTACGTCGACCCGAGCTACAAGATAAACAATCGCTCATTCCCGAACAGCACTTCGTCAACCTGATGAAAGAACCAAGTCAAGCATGTTGACCCTTCCACTTCACGTTAGCGAGGTCATTGAATATATTACTGGATGAATGGAAACAAAAAGCAACCATTCAATTTCCGCAACTAAAAATTCCACAAGCGCTAAAGATTTGATCAATCCGGAATAATGTAGTTATCATAGATTGATTGGCCACGACACGAAGCGGTTCATCACTTTTAAATATCTCCTTGAGTGCAAAATTGAAAAGGGAGAACTACATCCAAGACAGAAGGAGATATGAAAAGATCCCATGGTCGTTGGGAATTTCACCCTTCATGAGAAGCCAGTAAATAAAAGGGTTGGATCGCTGATGAAAAATGTATGCAAAATTCTCCATATATCGAGAAGTCAACAAGAAAATATGTGTGTTACTCTTAACCATGTTGTATCGAGAAAAAGAATCTCTTCATTTGGAAAAATGAAGGAACGATCTCGACTAGCGCGTGGTGACACCGAGTTCACGAGCAAGAAAGGAAGGGACAAATGGGTATCGACCGGCGCGCACCACCTGAAGGACGAGAAACCCCGGAAGACTTTGATCGATATCGGCAGCGCAATCAACATCTTCATCAAATCCTCGACGTCGCTGGGATTTCTCACAAATTGGTAGTAGCTCAAGGGGTCGAAAAATGACAATCTTATCTCATGCGACCCTGTTCAGGACCTGTATGAAGAATACGACGGGGACATCGCCACAAAGATTCAGGGTATTTGCACAACAACGGATTCAACCTTGATAGGAGGTACACCAGTGAGATCCACTCTACTCAATTAATTTATGTGGAAACATGGGCGAGGAACGCAATCAAGATTTGGTCAACTGGCATCTGGAAAGTAAGTCAAGGTTGTGCAACCCATAGGAAAGAGCAAGGCTCACACCTTTATCTATTTTGTATTTTCTTTTCCTCCAAAGCTGTGCAATCTTATCACATGCAATAATTAGGATTTTATAAATTCAATTTAAAGAAAGAAATTTTATTAGTCCAGAAATCCTATGGTAAACACAAGCCAATCTGAAACAAATAAAAAAGTAGAACTCCAGAACTCAAATAAAACCTACAGAAACAAAATCGAAGAAAACCCCACAAGAGAAGCCTAGAAAAACCCTACAAAAATCATCCAGCACTGATGCAAATGCCATTGAGTTTGCCCCTTCTTTCAATTTCTTCAGAGACTCGTCCTTCGACCCAAGTTCCCGTGTCAGCTTGCAAACCTCTTCTCTTCTCGACTCCAGCCTCTGTGATAACACTTAGATCTCTGCGTTTTCCTCCGCAATAATAGTTTGAATCTAAGACCAGGATAAATTGTCAATATAAACCCGCATGGCGTCCACACAACGACGTGGCCAGAGTACATCGAGATCAGCATCTGCACGGGCGGCAACAGACTCCTCCCAGCTGCGAACCAAATCCTTGGTAACATTTTTCACAGTTAATGATGTTATGTTCTCAATGGTATCCAGCAAGTCAGCCACAATGTTTTCCTGTGTGTGAAGACGGACGTCACTTTCATCAGGAGCAAACTGGTCATACTTCTTCCAGATACTGTCATACAAGCCCTTGTAATGAGGCAGAACGTTGAAACCACCAACGGGTACAAAGGTTTTATGGGAAGCACCAGCACGCGGATACTCTACACCTTCCCTTGGGTACTTTGATGCAACTTGGTTATCATTGGCCCGAAGATCGCCACCAGCAGCAGCACCACCGAGAGATTCTTCACCTTCAACTTCTTCAACAGTTGTTGTGCTTCGCAGAGGGTAATGTTGACGGGATCTACGTCAGTCATCACCTGAAATACCAACTTAGAATCATAAGTACTTCATGGTGTTCTTTTGTAGTTTGAGATAAAAATATTATAGATCATAAAGAAATTTACCACTGGGGACTCATCGGTGTCCATGGTTTGCGAAAGAGGTGGCTCCATAATTTCTCACTATGCTCGACCTCCATGTTGGTACTAGCTACAGGGATAACAACAGGCGAAGGAACTTCACGGTTTACCCGGTTTGACGCAAACCTGTGAAAGAAATGAAGATAATGACGAACATACAAACAGTCATGAAAGTGTTCGGGAAATACTCACTATTACATACCTGGGAAGGATTGGAAGACTGCACTACTGGAAGCTTACTAAAATATGAGGGAATAAACAAGGCAAGTGATAAAGGGAGATGATCATCGTCATCTGAAGAAGAGTCATTTTCCGGAGCAGAGTCGTCTCTTGGAGCAGACAAGCAAGGCTTAACCCGATAATCCTGTCCAAAGCTCAAGAAAACGCAAAAGGTGATCTTTTAGCATGGATTGAAAGTGGATAAAATTGCATAACCTTCAACATAAGTGAACCAAAACGAAATATTGCATTTTACCTCCTCAACAAAGGGCAGTGGTTTGTAAGTAGTGCCATGCGACTAGGGGCTATAAGTCTCCGGAGAGATGCCTTGCACGAACTCCCTGATGAGATTAAGCTGCTGGCCCCGGAAATTCACATAGGAAGAGGTCACCGAGGTATCTGTCAGGACATCAGAAACGAATGATCCTATCCGAGATATCAGAGGAGTCTAGCGTAGTTTTCAGGTGATCGACAGATGGTGGCTGTTAATACAAAATTTCGGATTAACACGTGGCATCATCCAGAAAGACCATGTACGGGAACATCGTGGGCCGCGAAGGACAGAAGCACACCTCGGAGAACTTTATCTCATCACGAGATGAGGAAAACCAAGGGTGAAGATTGAAGGATCAACAACCTATGATAATAGGCGCAAGCAGGCACGCAAGACAGCAGTCACACCGCATTAAATGTACACTTAATGCCATGAAACAACGTTACGAGAACCACCTGTTGAGCAAGGATATGCCAAATCAACGGCGGAGAAAAAAAAACCTAGACTCATAAGGAGCCAGCAGCAGTCTAGGGCTGTCAACGGGTCGGTTTTGGGTCGGTTATCACTCGATCCGGAACCAGAACCGATTATTTTAGTCGGTTCCGGTTCTCGGTTTTTGTTTTTGGGATCCAGAACCGGAACCGATTATTTCCGCGGTTCCGGTTCCTAATCGGTTCCTTTTATTACAACCATCTCATAATAAATCGAATTCCCAAATCTATCAATGGAAATTTGCAATTCCAACTAATCTTCATCACCTGCATTCATATATATCCATTACCCTACAATCGAATTCATATATATATTATCATTTAATTTGTAGTTTTGCTTTTAATAACAAATACATGTCCAGACAGGTGTCTCCATTATTCCTCAATCAAGAACATCTCTGTTGTTCTTCATTTCCATGAACTTAAAACTCAAATTTTTGCAAAACTTAAAAAAGAAAAAAAAAATAATATGAAATAATGAATCGAACAATGAAATGAACATAAGGAAAATGAAATCTTCATTACCTCCCATTAATGATTACAGATAGAAAGTCTAGTATATATTTAATAGTTTATAACCCTATCAATA
This sequence comes from Papaver nudicaule, assembly GCA_023529015.1. NCBI lineage: Eukaryota > Viridiplantae > Streptophyta > Magnoliopsida > Ranunculales > Papaveraceae > Papaver > Papaver nudicaule. The sequence goes on from JAJJMA010240677.1 coordinate 17,349, forward strand.
AAATGGCTACATAAATAGCAGAATCATGTGCAAGCTAATTACATAATCACATAACTGTTAGCAAATGACACTAACAATTAATTAGAGAAACCAACAAATCTTACTTCTTACAACTCCACCAAGAAACCCATTTCTCAGAAAACTAAATCTCCAATGCATTAATTAATTTTGTTTAATTTATTTTCTTGAATCTACGAAATTGGTACCGATCTATAGTGTACTGTGTAAATATCTTTGGTTGATCTAGATGATAGACCACTAATTAATCTTGATGTATCTAAAGGTGAAAGAGATTTAGAAAGAAAGGAAGTTGAATCGATATAAAAAGTAAAGATTAGTAAAATTGATCCCTTAGATCGGGATTAAATCTCTCTAGTCTCTACTATTGTCTCATTAATAACCATTATTCAAAAGAAAAGAGAAATAAGGAAGAATCTTTACTAAATATGAAGGAAGTTGCAACAGAGGAAGAAGGAAAGAAGGATGAGGGAAAAAGAATATATATATATGGTGAAAGTGTAGGGTTTCTCTGATTAGACAGTTTATATATCCTACCAAATGACAAATGTAACCTTAAAAAATATATAAATTACATACCCGATTAGGAACCGGAACCGAGTACCCGACGGGTATTACCCGATTAGGAACCATATAAACGGGTCCTAAACGGGTAATACCCGTCGGGTATTTTTTGGCTAATGTGTACCATACTTGGAACCGGAACCGATAAGGTCGATTCCGGGTCGGTTCCGGGTAAACGGGTACCGGTTGACAGCCCTAAGCAGCACGATAACAACAAGTATCCACCCCAGAGAAGTACGACAAGCTGGGATTGGACGCTAAGGGCGGTTACCGAGGATTGAGGATCAACATCAAGAGCATCGAAAGAACGAAGCGTCCTGATATAGCAGAATATAACCTTCGAGGGTAAGGTGGAATAAGGAGATTGAATGGACCAATGGTGGAATGCAGGCTCCTGACTTAGTACGGTGCATCGAAAGATTGAAGCAACCGAAGGTAGAAAAAGATCTACGCCTGAAGAATACTATAAATACCCCCTCTTATCAGCAGAGAGGGGGGTCGCAAAATCTTGTAAAAATAGCTTGGTGAAGAGAATACTCAGTGGTGTAAAAACACTTCCTAGATTCCAAAGGCCTCTATCCACAACAGATCACAATGACCTAATAGACTGTAACTGAGAGAAAACTTTACTTATTCGCATGATATGATAACAAAATACATTTGATCCGAGGACATAGGCACACAACGGCTGAACCTCGTTACTTTGTTGTGTTGATTAGTAGTTTAATCCTGTTTTGTTCTTGATTACTTCATTTTGATCCCCTTACAGTGATCGCATACTTCCAGTCGGTAGCACACTAAGTTCTGAACAACCAACGATAATTGCGTTCAAACCCTTGAACTTATCTCTGGTTGTACCAGAACAAAGGCCACCAGCGACCAGGATAATCATTTGTACAACTATCTTTCAATTGTAGTATGATATGAGAAAATTAGTGTCAACAGTTTGGCGCTAGAAACAGGGACCAGTGTCCTTGCAGGTTTAAAACAACCTTATTTTAAGAAAAATCTTGACCAGATGAGTTTTTCTCCTTTCTTTCATTACCTTTATTTGGCATTACAACTAAAGATCTGGGGACATGAAGGGTTGATACCACCTTCTGGTGAGTTATGATCTAGTAGTGATAAGCTAACTTAGCTTCACAAATAGCAAGTGAGCATCATTCGCCAGATCCATCAAAAGAATTTCTCACCCAAAGACAAAATCTTGTTTTAAAATCATTTGATCAAAAAAGAGTCCTTAGAAAAGTCGCCATTTTCACTAACAACCTTGGTTTTTATCAAAAAAGGTTGTAGTTACCTTTTCGCTTTTCTCAAGGAAACAGCTGGACAATAAAGCTTTTATTTCACAAAACATATATATCTGCCATTTTCCTTTTTACTATGTCAGCAGGTAAAGGTGTGGAGAAATCTACTGCAAACGAATCAAGGCCATCACTAACTAAGAGCCGACAGCAGCCCACCCTAACACGAAGTAGGCTACAATCGCTGAGGGCCCAGGGGAGACCAATTTAGACCTGGAAGAAGTAGGGAACCTACCACTAAGTTTATCCAGAAATGTAGCGGCAGCCTTCAATGAGCAGACGGTTGAGAGAAATCCTATGTACGGCATGCCATTACCCGTTGGAAATCCCATAACAAGGCAAGCAGCGCGCGAAGGGGGAACCCCAAGGGAGTTAACAGGAGAAGACGTCACAAGGCAAGATCAAATCTCACGTTCCCCTATCGAACAAACCGGGAATTCAATGTCCGTCCATACGACAACCACTTCAGAAGAATCAGAAAATGAGATGAGGCCGATCTTCAACAATGAAGCTAATAACGAGGAGGAAGGAAGGAACGAACCACCTTTAGTAGCACAGTTAGAAGCCCTACTACAAGACCAGAAAGAGCAGGACGAGGTTCTACATGCCTTAACGCAAGAAAACCAAGCACTAAGAGAAAGAGCCGAAGCGAGAGAAAGACGGTCACAAGCCCGAAGCTACCAAACTAGGGGTGAGCATGAAGTAAACTCAGAGCACCACGAAGTTGTTCCCTACTAAGGAACAGAGTTCGGGCACCACCACCAGTATGCATTACCTGGCGAATATCAAAGAAGAGTCAACATACCTCAGAGAGAGGTACACAATATCCCAAGTCATCCAGATTTAATCATTATTGCAAATGTAATAAGAAACACAGTTTGGAAGAAACCAAATGCATCACAACAAATAGAAACGCAGCTTGACACAAAATTTTGGCCACCGATCACACAATACGAGTCGAAAAATAGGGTTATTTCGGCGTATAAATAGCAACGTACCGGTTCCAGTAATAATTCCATAACAAGAACATTTTAGAGATTTGAAATTAGAATATAGCGTGCCCAGAAAACCAAAATTTAGGGTTTTCTTTTCAAGTAGATTTTTGAAGTCCAAAACAACTATCTAGTTTCTTCATCTTTTTCAGCTTGAGATTCAGATATTGGATTACTCCAACAAATCGCCCTTTCCTCAAAGTAAGTTTTCATAACAAATATTTATGAATTTCATCCTTATGATTTTCGGGTTTTGATGTGCATGTTTGATTTTGTTTGAGATGAATTAATGATTGTTACGAATTTGAAGTTTACTTTCTCTTTTACCTTGAGTTAAGAGAGTTTTCTTATGTGTAATGTTTCTATTATTGGTTCCGTTTATTCAGTTGAATTGGGGATGTTGTTATGGATAGCAATTGAAAAATAATATCTTATAATTCGGCCATCTTGAAATTGTTGTGACCTTGAGAATGAATTAGGTCGCAATTGTGCAAGTTTTCAGACCGGTGGACTATCTCAGTTTGTAACATCCTTCGGTGGAGTAAAACATTAAATCCCGCAGATCCATATATTACCTAGTACGTCCCCTCGTGGAGTTTTCCAGCTCTATACTCAACT
>JAJJMA010240692.1:0-26858 GCA_023529015.1 Papaver nudicaule
AAGGAAGCATTCAGCATTTTGGTCAATTGGTCCTTCTGCTTATCTCTTCGCCCCTTCATTTTTTGTGATTAAAATTAGCTTCTCCTCGAACCTACATACGCACACACAAAGACAGAAAGATGTCACAAAGACATATACACAGTAGTTGCGTTACACAAATTCAGAACTTCCACTAGTATGTGGTAATAACTAAGTTAAGCAAGTAATCAATTCAAAGCAGAATGAACCACCTATGGTACTCTGCAGCCCTTAAAACAAAACGAAAAATGTAAAGGTGATTCCTATCCAATATGCCCAAAATAAAATTGCTGTTAAACAAGATAAGCCAAGCGGGGAATGCCTAACTTGCACTGATTTTTAGCTAGAATTTAATCAAAACTAAACAATTAAGCAATTTAAGTGACTTCATGGATATAGTAAAGCCTATTATTACGATACCACCCAACTAAATTGAATCTGCCCTGGGTTTTTTACAGGTCAGTTCCCTTTCTTTAATGGACTTCCGGTCAATGTACAAGTGACCAAACATCACTGTGCAACATAATGTACGTTTCATAATCTTTCAATAAGAAAGAGAACTAAACTTCAACATTAAGACACAATAATAAACTAAGGAAGCAATTCAAGTGACTCAATGGATACAGAAAAATGCAGTTGAAGCAGCAATCCACACATGTATTAGACATTTTATCTGTTTAAAGTGCAGAACTAATAAATTATAATTTCCAACCGCAAAATTTGTACAAAATTAATATCCATAACTAAGAGATAGGAACAACACATTTCAGCCCAATTATTTACAGAAAGCAGTCACAGATAACATATTAACATTCAAGGTAATTTTAGCCGAAGATCTTCACCTGGTAAATCAGCATTAAGCATCTTCGTCAATTTAGGACATGTTCGTTTCAATTGTGCTACTTCCTTTGTTTGTTCTTCCGTTTATCTCTTCACCCTTTCTGCCAGTGACAACCCCTTGTACGAGGAGGACCCACAAACATTAGATAGATGAATCTCTTAGTGTGTGTGTATAATTAGCTTCTCCTCGCACCTACATACAAAGACACACATATATCACAATTTTTATGTTCTGTTACTCGAATTCAAAGAACTTCCACTAGTACGTGATAATTATAACTAACATTTAACCACCTTACTCAAAAGCAAGTAATCAATCGAAAGCAAATTCTTCTAAAAATTTAACCACATTAGGTGATGAACATCTTACCTGTCCATATTCTCTTGAAATTTTAACAAATTCAAAAACATGTTCAACGCTGTCATCCAAAGTGTTAGGTGACCGGAGACACACGGGCTTCATCAAATGGATTAGAATCTTGTATTGCCGACTCCTAAGTCCATAATCACACATTATCAAAACCCAATTCCGATTCCGCCCATACAAAGATTATGTAATCCAGATCTAACCATTTTTTCTTTTTCTTCATCTCGTTATCATCAGTCACCCTGACTGAGTGAGTATTCAGTAACAACAATACAGATCTTCTTCTTCCTCTTCCTTCAATCTATGTAGAGAAGAAAATGCAGGTTGAGGCGCAAAGTTCAGTAGATCTAAGAACAACTCATCTCTCCTCCAGGCTCCAGGAATTTAAGGGTTAGGGTTTCAGGATTTCTACACCCGAAAGTTTTACTACTTTACTCCTGATGTGAACCACCATAGGATAAGGGCAACTCCTATGATCCCAACCAACTGGTGACTGGTCCATGATGGTTTAAAAAGAGCTCCTAGGTAAGTCAAGTGACCTTCGTAAATCTGGCCAACAACACTAACAAGGAAAGCAATTTTAGTTTTTGAAAAGATGCTTTCGCTAAGAACAGAAAAGATTACATTTTGCTAGCACTTTTAGCTGAACTTGACTGTAACGGTACTACCCGATTAGAAAACTAAAGGCCTGCATCCTCTGATAATCGATTGACATGTCCGCCCTTTGTTTAAATGACTCCTTTGTTGTTGACTCGTTGCACGACGTACGACTTCGTTATCCCCTTCAATGATGGTATTGGCGGGGATGTTTTCGGTTCTCACTATTGTTGGCCATGGCCTCCACCAAGACACACGAGAAATTAATACATGCCATTATCGCATACACATCTCAGAATTCTCAGATAGAATCGAAAACAAAATTATTATACACCATGGTTCTTATAGTTACCATTTCTACACATCCAGTTACAAGGTCAACTACCAATAAAATGTTCAATTCCAATGTTTAAAGGGGATCCCTCTTCCATAATCTCAATTCAAGTCACATTGTCAGCACAGTTCAGTACAAGAGCATTATCACCCGAACTAATCTTATAATTCCACACCAAGTTTCCACGAAATCATGTCATTTTTTCTGGAGATTTGCATCCCCAAAAACTGAGAGTAGAAACTTACATGGTTTCTTTTTAATGAGAAGTGGTGTTTGTGATACCTGTAAGTGACCGAAAACAATGAGAATGAAACGTATGAGCTTTGAGCCACATAATGGCGACTTGCATTCAATGCCTTAAACTTGGTAATTTGTTTCCATTCTTCTGAAAATTCATAACTTCAAATTGATTTTCAATGGTCTACACTTTGTAGAATTCCTACAATGGTAGAAGGGATTTGCTAGTCCACCTGCCTAGCGAATACGTTTGTTTGCAAGTGATTCCATGGGAAGGGGCATAAGGCAATACACAGTGTGGCTCACCAGAATTCAAATGGCTTAAGTATAATCGAGAGAGTTCTGGATGTTTTCTACACCTTTTTTGACATGTCAAAGATAACATCACCCGATAATCCCAATCTTTAAGGATTAGAAGTTTGCCTCATAATAACACATTATAACACACGCTTCTTTTCTTTGTTCTACCATCATGCATGGTTATGGCTACATCGCTTTGTGTTTTCATTTTGGATGTAACAAGAACAGAAAAATGAAATCCCATTGGTCTTTAAGCTTGTAGTGAATACGCGAGCACACATGCTTTAGCGTATAACTATGTGATTGTTTGGTGATCCATGTCAATGTTCTGTAATTGAATTTGTGTGTCGAAACTATACGACTCTGCTGGCCAATTGCATGCTTTAATTAGTCTTTACAAGGACTAGAAAAAATGCAAGATCCGACCCAGATTCTACCTTGTATAAATTAAGAGACCTCCATATTCTTTTTTGATAATGAAAAGAGTACATATGGTAGCAGCAGTCATTTGATTGGAAGAAGCAAATGAATCAAATGGTTTAAGATTTGAAACAAACATTTCATCCATCGAGAACGCAGTAAGAACGGGAACAATGTGGATCTACAGAAAAACATCATGATTTCATCCATGATTTAATAACATAATAATTGTTTCACAATGTAACTTGATAGAAAATACATCACACCTGGTGGATCTTGATAATCATCGTTTCAAAATTTCTCATTTCATTAATAGAAATTAAGTGAAAACACAATTCATTGCAGAGTTTATAATTCCACTTGACTCATTTTTGGTAAATGAAATCTGAAATCTTCATATTCTCTCCTCTTGCAAATCGTGGTCTAGAAGAAAAAACGGTCCTACAAGCTACAAGAGGCTCTAGATTGAATTTGCGAGAGGAAAAACTCATAGTGTGGAGGCTTTATTAATGATTTAACCATCTCTTTCTTCTTCAACGATTCTTCTATTGACATATTGGAAAGAAGCCGCCACCTAAGGTTTGCTTTCATTTTCTCTCTGAACATACGACAGAGGGAGGAGATAGAGGCACAACTTGAATGTATGATTCAGTAGTAGAGAACTATACTACTTATACTAGGGATTCAGGGTTACCCATAAGTTTAGGGTTAACTATCTGTCGTTGAGTACTAATGATCTAATGGCTTTAGCGTGTTTTTTTATTAACCCTATGCCGCCATATCAAATGTACTGGATGCTCATCATGGTACGGTCATGCGTTTGATCATCGTCCACTAAGATACTGGTCACACATTTATTGATTTTTTTTGTTTGGTTGATTTAGTGCATGCATTACAAGAAACCACATTTACCAATAAACATAACTTGTTCAAAAAAATGATTAAGGAGTCTGTGAATGAGCTAGAAAGTTACTAGAGCTTACCGATCAAAAAAAAAAAAAAGTTACTAGAGCTTTACCATCAGCAAGATATGTTGCTAAGATATTCATTTTAGAGATATTTACGCCTAACTTAGTATATCTTCTTGCCTTTTTCTTTGTCTAATTTAGTGCTAATTACAAAATTGGATGCCATTACAGGGGGTCATGGTGTGACCAAGATAATGTTACAGACATGATGCACTTTTATCTTGAATGTTTTAGTATACTTGGATGTGTTGCTCTTTTTTCGGTCACATCTTTTTAACTTTCTTTTATCAACATTAATCCTTGAATTGGTTAGAAGACAACTTGAGAAAAGCTGTACAAGTATAACAAGAACTTCTATTTTCTCCTACTTGTTCTCGTGTTAGATTTGGATGTACCATACTTACATGGGAAGCTGCAGCGAGACATAGGAATATAGATGAACTTCATTAGTTCTGCGCTTAAACTGGGAAGATCTTTTTTTTGTAACATATCTTTCTTTCTGTAATCTACTCTACTACTTGTAGAGACCTTTTATACATTCTTTCAATCTAATAAAATCTTCACCTTCGATCTAAAATAAAGAACTCCCAGCTTAAAGATATCCAAGGTATGAATAAGAATGTTCTGCTCATTAAGATTTCCTGAAACGTGACATGGAGAAAAGATGTTTCCTGCTTCATTGCCTATTGACCATGGAATAACTGTGAATAATGAATTGATGATGTACTTTATCTGGGACACTTATTTGCTCGGCCTCACTAATCTAAACCAAGCTAGGGGCACAGAGTATTGCATTATTTAATTACAGGTTCATGTTTATTATTTCGTGATAAGAAAATGTCCGTTGTGTGGATCTCATTTGCATCGGAAGAAACACCTGGTTTTCTTGTAGAAGGTGATATAAGCTGGTGAAGAGTTCACCGAGTGGTCGTCTAGTAATGCTCGTTTCGTACGAGTATCACTAATGATCAATCAACAACAGTCTCCGGTGTAAGATAATTTCCATTAGGTGGAATTATCTCATTGGGCACATGTGATAACTATGGGCTAATCTGGATGTTGCTAAACTAACTGGGTTTGCTAAAGGAGTTAGTTCCCTATTATGCTCTTCCTTGATGGACGGTCGAGACCTAAAGCCCAATACTAAAACCCTAGGAACTTGGTCCTCTCTCTACCTAACCATCACTACTGCATCCAAGGATTACCAATTCATTATACCTAAGGTGAAAAGAGAGATACCATGACCTCCACAAGGTATTACGGCTGCTACCAGACGATCGGTGAAGTACAATGGAATAGCGTTACCAGGAATTCTGTATAACTACTCTTGCATATTTTATTGTGTGATTATCATGAAGTTCACGATCCTAATTAACGTATCTATAAATTAAATCTTACAGGACCAACATTGTAAACTTCCTCTTCTTTGCAAGGAAATGGAAACTCTTGATTTGCAACTAAAGAGTCGGCAATCGGTAGTCTTGTTTGGTTGTTAGTAACATACGTTTAGGTTGTACGCCTATTATCAACAAATCTTGATAAGACATACACAAAAGATGAAAAATATCTTCATAATGAGAGATTTTATCAACGACGAGACCAATCAAGAGCACTTGTGCTACTTGAACCAAATTTCATTTTTTTTTTTTTTTTTTTTTTTTTGCAATCATTTCATAATTCATGTTCATGTATATTTAGTTTCAGTACTATAATAACCGATGGATTTTCTATACCATTTCTTGGTGAGAAGCTTCTGATGCAACTGGTTTTCATAAACGCCATATCTTAAGAAAAGAAATTGCAAAAATAATATTTGCAAACCAAAGACAAATCAGATTTGGTCACTGACAAATAAACACAAGATTCTAAAGTACGGGCCAGATCAACATTATTTGCTTACAAATTTTTTTTTTGTAGAAACTCTGGAATCAAATAATTGAATGAATAAATAGACCAACTAATTACACAAAAAACGCTAAGAAAAAAATCACAAATGAAGAGTTAACATAGTTACTGGTTCATCCAGTATTCGATATACAAATGCACCCACAGCCATACCCACAGGAGCTATAGAGGAAACGAGTATACACAAAATGAAAACTTGAGAGGAGAGGAGAGTCATTGGAGCGGGGGATTCTGAACAGGCGTGGAAAGAAACTTGAGTATTGAGAGGAAATATGATTGTGTGAGTCAGTGAATCATCATCAACAACATTAGAGTTCCATTTTCTTTTGTCGGTTTCAGAGGTATGAAGGGAGTAGCAGTAAAAATGGTTCGAAGAACAGTGGGAGATAACAAAGAACCAATCATCCAGGAAGAAATTGGGCAATTTTTCTGATCTAACAAGTTTTTATTTATAGAGAACCCTCAGTTTTTAGGGTATAAGAAAGATCTAGATAAATGATCCGACGGCTAGGTCTGTATAACAGATTGACCTATTGGATGACTGTGTGTATGTAGTGTTTGGTAGTTTGAAGAGGGAAGCCCAAACCCATTAAACAAGGAAGGTAACCGATTTCTCTTCCCGATGAAACATTGCGTTGAAGCTTAAAACGGTAAGATGCGAGGCAGTTGTTTTGGTAAATTGATAGGGGAAAGCCACTTTTACTAGAGGGAAAGCTGACTTAGTCCAGGCCATTTGACTTCGAGTCAATATTGGGTGTAATTGGTAATAAAGCTTTCCCCATTTCAAAAAAATATTTTTATAATTTAAATTCCCATATCACCAATACTCTAAATCATGTTCAGTACATGATAAACTAAAATTTATTGATCGAAAGAGAAAATTATCAAAAGTTGACAATTGATTGGAAGAAAAATTTAACAAAAACAAATATGTTTGAACTGTGGTACTCTGCATACAAACTGCAGCAGAAACAAAAAAGTCTGCCAAGCAAATCTCCTCCAAATAGCTTTGTACACAGTCCTTAATTTCTCCCCATTATCTCTGCAGTCGAACACCACAGATCATCGGACATGAACAACAAAGGCTCTTCAAAAGATAACACAAACAAAAACATTTATGTAAGTACATTTTAAGAACCAAGCATACAAGTGTAAATGATATATATACAAGTGTAAAATAATGCATTCTCATCTAGATTTCTATGGTACTGTAAGTGATATATATTTGCACTTATAAGGGTAGCGTGATGCGTTCTCCTTTGGATTTCTAAGATACTGTAAATGATATAAATCACTTATATGGTCTAATTGTTTATCTAAAACAGAGCTCTTCAAGTCTAGAGACAAATATTAGCTCCTACAAGGAAGTTACAGAATTCACTGGCGGGCAAGCATAAGCTGGCTATCTACAAGGTCTTCGGTATATAGTTCATACCATTGTGGCTGACGTTTAAGCCACTTATCTCGCCTTGCATTTCTAAATATGATCCCTTTCCATTGGTGTCTAAATTTTTTTCCCTTGAAGACTTGCAAACAATAACACAATTCATAGTTTTGCCTAATCCCATACACCAATCATGAACTATTTCCTTGGACTCAAATACCTATAATCAAATATACAGTATCGAAGGATATTAGATAGGTATACTTGACTGACTATATTAGAGTACGCTTGTAATACTATCCAACCCACCTCATTGGTTGTAAAAACATTCAGTCATGTCCAAATTAGAAGAAGTAGAACCAGTGGACTCATCACATCCAACTGTAGCTTCATTCTGATGATCAAGAACCTTAACAAGTCAATATACACTAGTGTGAGACTGTGAGTTGCATATAAAACCAATAAACTAATCAACACCACAGAGAAAGGGAATGGAGCAAACTATTTAAAACTACAACTATTAACAAATTAATCACCTCAATCGATCGATTTTCTTGTAACATGTGTGCATCGTGTTGATTTTCTTCATAATCATACAGTTGGTAATGGTCGTCTTCTTCCATTTTAGTATCGCGATCAGTTTAACAATCTAAGTTTTTGGATGTTAGGGTTTATTAATACGTACTAAATACTAATAAAAGATTAGGGTTAAGCATAGGGTCGTGGAGTTTTTCTTTGATGTCTACGGTTAGCGTAGGAAGTTTAAAGGGTAATTGAGTAAATCGAACTCCGAAAGGAAAATTTTGATAGGGGGAAACCTTATTTTAAATCCACCCAATATTGACCCGAAGTCAAATAGCCTAGACCAAAGTCAGCTTTCCCTCTAGTAAAAGTGGCTTTCCCCATATCAAGATTCTTTTTTTGCTTAAGTTTTAATATTTGGGAAACCATGTCTAACTCCACCCCATTTGGTGGTCTAACACGTCTCACACATACGGCAAACTTGCAAAGACAGCAAAAGGTTTAAATGTGTACACATATATCTCTAGAACAGCTGATGGCTTTATCATTGTTTTATATCGAGGTCAAGATAAATTCACAGCTAGTGAACAAAATCAACATAATCTATTTACAGTGAATTCGCATCCTATATCTCTAATTCTATAGGCTATCTGAGGAGCTAGACTCTTGTTCTTCCAGTCATTCCTCTTCCTTGTCCGCGCCATCCAGTGGACCAGCTCTGCGAACCTCTGAGAGCAGTGGTACCACTAGTACAAAAATGGTCTTAGGTGACAGTTTAAACTGTCACCAAAATAAATATATGACAGTTTTTAAAAAACTTATGGCCTGTCACATAAGCCCCTGTCACCAAAGATCTTATAAAAACTGTCATCGAATCATGCCTATAAGGTAACAGTTTTTTCACGAAGCTGTCACTGTTCAGAACTTAAGGTGTCATTTTTTAAACGGAAACTGTCATCGGAAATTGATTGTTTGCTCTATAGTGACAATTTTGTTTACAAAACTGTCATTGTTGACAAATTACACAACATTTCTTAAGCAAAACTGTTACCGAAAACCTTATTATGTGACAGATTATTGTTAAAACCGTCATCATAAACCCTTTAAGGTGACTGTTTCCAATAACAGTGATTGGTGCTATGCTGATATTATGCTCTTAACTCCTAGAGATGATAATATCAAAATAACAATGAAGGAACTTTTAATTGACATAGAGCTAAATTGAATTACTTTATTTAATAAGTTAAGTAGTACGCAACTAGAATTCCAAACCCAGAAAAAATAAATAAAAGTTGATGCATGGCATAATTCAATAGATCTTAGATCTTCACATAAAAGTAAGTATTACTGACTTGACGAAATTACTAAAGATATTGTATGTCATGCCCATTTTCACCAAGTTGATGAAGCTGACCTTCTCCTTGAGATTTCTTGATCCTTTAGACTATCAGGCTCCTTCTCTTCAGCAACAGACTTTAGCTTATCTGATCTATCTAGCTCTTCCCTTTTCGGTTGCCCGTCCTTTAATGAATCAAGTTGTTTCTCTATATACTGTTCCTTTAAACTGATGCCTACTCACCTGTTGAACCAGACACTAGTTACTAGACTCTAACCAATAAAACTTCTTTGAATGTGTCAACCACATGTGTGCCAGTCTGTCTTCACCGTGTGTGTTACACGTATGCTGAGACTTAGTCTTATTTGTTTTAATCATTGAGTATAAATGTGTCTGATTTTAGTGTGTCTGTAAGTTTGGTGTTTTTTTGAGTTTTAATGGAAATTGTCTGAGTTCTTGATACTGTTATCATGGTATCAGACTCTTCATACACAGTTGTGTTCGATTCTTAGGGATTCGATCACCAATTTCCGCAGCTACATCAACTCTGAGTGTCTTTTCTATTGAATTTCTTTCTCAATTTCATCAGTTTCAGATCTGTTTTAGTTTGAATCTAAGATTCAATTAATGAAGATTTCTAATCTTTTTCGTATCTTGATTACTTTTTCTGATCATATTGATCTTTCTTGATAAATTTCTCATTTTCTGTTGCAATTTCTTCAATTCAAAATGGCTCAACCGAGAAGTCTCTCTGATCTTCCACTCAATACAATCACCAACATGATGCCTTTGAAGCTGCGTGAAGACAATTATATTTCTTGGAAAGCTCAGATCATTCCATTGTTTGTCCGGTTTCAGGTAACCTCTTATGTTGATGGTACTAGTGTATGTCCTGCTAGATATATTGCAGTAACAAGAAATGGTGAAGTTCAGAATATTGTAAATCCAGCTTATACTACTTGGGTAGTAGAAGATTCAACTGTTCTTTTGTGGATACAATCCACTATTTCAAAACAAGTACTTGTTTATGTTACTGGATCTGGAACCTCATGGATTATGGACTGCAATTGCAAATCGATTTGCACAAAGCTCATCAAATCATTCTATTCAACTTAGAACAAGGTTACAAGCAGTCAAGATGACAGGATCTGTATCTTCTTTTCTAATTGAAGTCAAAAAATTGCAAGATCAAGTTGCTGCTGCTGGAGCACCTGTTTCCGACAATGAACTTGTTGTTTATGTGCTTAATGGATTGTCCTAAGAGTATTCATCATTTGCTACTGCTTTGAGAATGAGATTACCACCAGCTACTTCTCAAGAACTGCACAATTTACTGCTAAGTGAGGAAGTTTCCATCAACAAAGCTAAAGGAGAAACAGATTCTGATGCTAAAGCTTTCTTCAGTCAAGGAAGAGGATATGGAGGCTATAGATAACATAATGGTGCATCCTCATCTAATTCTTCATACAACTCTTATGGTAGAGGTGGTAGTAGATTTTCTAATCCAACTCTGTTTCACAAGACCAATGGAAGAGGTTCTGCTTCTGTTGAAAAACCTAAGTGTTAGATTTGTGAAATCATTGGTCATACTGCAGTGACCTGTTCTCAGAGATTGAATTTCACATATCAAGGAAGAACACCACCATCTAACTTGAATGCTATGTTGGCAGTAGCTGACATCTTTGATGAAAAACCATGGTATGCTGATAGTGGAGCTAATAATCATGTAACTGCTGAACCTGCTAACTTGCAAGATGTAACACCTTATGAGGGAGCTGAATTAATTCAGACAGCCAATGGAGAAGGTATGCCTATTACCCATTTAGGAAATTCTCTTGTGTCTGCTAATGATCATTCATTTAGGCTAATTAATATTCTCTTAGTTCCTAATGCTTCACACAACTTATTGTCTGTTCATAAATTCACATTTGACAATAATTGTTCTTTAACTCTGGACTCTAATGGTTTTTCTGTAAAGGATCTTACAACTGGGAAGATTCTTTTCCAAGGGTCACATAGAAATGGTCTCTATCCTATCAGCTTCAAACCAGGTCAATTTGCTCTCTAAAGTACTATGACTGAAGCTGAAATCCTTCATAGCAGATGTGGTCATCCATCTTTTCAAACTCTTCAGAGGTTATGTGCTCAGCTTAATATCTCCAATGTGTCTAATAAAGCAGTTTTCTGTACTCACTGCAAACTATGTAAAAGTCAAAAATTACCATTTCAGATGTCCACTAGTGTAGCTAAACAACCTCTAGAGTTGTTACATATGGATCTTTGGGGTCCCTGTCATGTTTCTTCTCATTCTGCTTTCATCTATTATGCAAATGTTATAGATGACTTTTGTAAGTACTGTTGGATTATTCCACTTCATAATAAAGCTGAGTTTAAGTCTGAGTTTATTGCTTTCTTAGCCTAAATTGAGAACTTGTTCTCCTTATCTGTTAAAACCATCAGAACTGATGGAGGTGGAGAGTTTGTGAATTCTTTTTTACCATCCTTTACTAAGTCTGAAGGAATCACTCATGAACTTTCATGTCCTCACACTCCTGAACAAAATGGAGTTGCTGAAGTTAAACATAAGCATCTTCTTAACATCACTAGAACTCTTCTGAGTTAATCTTGCTTACCAACTTCATTCTGGCTTGATGCTTTGAATACTGTTAATTTCATCATCAATATATTACCTAAAAGAGTTTTGTCATTCACATCACCATTTGTTGTTTTATTTCATAAACAACCAGATTATGATTTTCTTATGGTGTGTTGGGATGCAGGATTTTAGAGAGGGGATTCATGGGACCAAGGGATTTGGTATAATTATAAATCCCTTGGCCCGTTTGTTTGACAAAATCCCTTGTATTCATGTTTCCCCTGGGAAACACTTTCCCAGCAAATCCTCCAAATCGAGTAACACCTCCCCCCCTGTTATTTGCTTGGAAACTTTCCAAGGGATTTGTGGGCCCACCAAAGTTAAACCCTAAAATCCCATATAAAATCATTGGTTTAGTTATCTCTCCCCTCCACATTTCCGCCTCCTCCCGTCATCATCCCGCCATATTTATCATTTCTTGTTGAAGCATCAAAGGTAAACCCTATTCATATCATATGATGTCAAGTTTGATTTTAATACATCTTCCTTCATTTGATTATGTTTTAACGTGGGTTTTGCAGTATCATTTATGTAGTTTGTTCTGGTTCTTACGACTTCTTGATTCATCACTAAAATGATAGGGTCTTGTTTATTGTATCGTAAGTAGCTAACTAGTACTGTTGTTTCTTCTCCTTGATGCATAAAAGTGATTTAAAGAGATAGATAGATATGTGTTTTTTGTTTTTGCTTATGCTTGCACGGTTGCACACTAAGCACATAGCTATCTATTTTTAATATCAAAGATTTTAAATCCACCAACTAAGTTGAGGATGAGATAGTTAATATGGAATTTCAAAACAGAGCATTTGTCTAAATCCTAGGTTTGCCAAACAGTACATAGAATTTCAAACAAAGGATTTGACACAGTTTCCAGGGATTTTTTCTTGTGTTACCAAACGCGCCAGGTATTTACATAAATCCCGGGTTTATAATCCCCTGGAATTATAAATCCTTTGGAAACGTAAATTCTGCATCCAAACGCGCCATTAAAGTTTTTGGCTGTGAATGTTATCCCTGGTTACAGCCATACACACATAATAAGCTGGAACCAAGGAGTAAAAGATGTATCTTCATTGGTTATAGTCTTGATCACAAAGGCTATTGATGTCTTGATCCATCTTCAGGAAGAGTATATATCTCAAGACATGTGAGTTTTCATGAAACATCTTTTCCTTACAAATCTATTTTTTCATCTGTTTCTGATTCCTCTAATATTGTATTTTCCAAACCTGCTTCAGAGTCTACTTCTATTTCTTCACAAAACTCAGTTCCTTCAGTTCCATCCTTAGCTAGTTCTAGACCTATTATGAATGATCATAGCATGAAAACTAGAGGGAAAATGGGTATATTTAGGCCTAAGTCATATGCAGCTACTAAACATCCTTTGCTTGTAGCTTTGATGACTATTGCAGCTGTAACTGTGCCAACTTGCTTTACTCAAGCTAACAAGATTCCAGCATGGAGAAGATCTATGGTCAAAGAGCATGATGCACTTGGAAATGCTAACACATGGACCAAGGTTCCTCCTAAGGATGGTATGAATATAGTTGGCTGCAAGTGGGTGTTCAAGATTAAACAACATGCTGATGGAACTGAAGAGAGAAAGAAGTCTAGGCTTGTGGCTAAGGGGTACCATCAGAGAATTGGTAAAGATTTTGAAGAGACTTTCATCCCAGTAGCAAAGCCAACTACAATCAGAGTTATTCTTTGCATAGCAGTACAGTTCAACTGGTATATGAGGCAATTGGATGTGAGCAATGCATTTATACATCGAGATCTTAAGGAAGTGGTGTATATGCAGCAACCTCCTGGATTTGTTGATCCAGAACATCCTGACTGGGTATGTCTTCTACATAAATCTATTTATGGCTTAAAGCAGGCGCCTAAAGCATGGTATGAAAAATTGAAGAATGCTCTGAGTCAGTTACAGTTTGTGAACTCTTTAGCTGACACTTCATTATTTGTGCTCAAAGCTACTAATCATATCATCTATGTGCTCATCTATGTGGATGACATTATTATCACTGGTTCATCTCCAGATTTGGTAAGACATATTATTACTGAATTACAGAAGCTTTTTCCTGTTAAAGATTTAGGAGATGCACATTATTTTTTGGGCCTTGAAATTCACAGAGAAAGGGACTTCATGTCTATCAGCCAAACTAAATATGCTGTAGACTTGCTCTGTAAGCACAAAATGGAAGGGTCCAAGCCATGTCTAACTCCAATGGCTGCTTCCACTAAGTTAAGTAAGTTGGATGGTGAACTGCTTGAGAATCCAACAGAGTACAGGAGTCTTGTTGGAGTTCTTCATTACCTGACATGGACTAGACCTGAGATTTCCTTTGCAGTAAATGTTGTGTGTCAGTATATGCAAGCTCCAACAACATCTCACCTGCTAGCTACAAAGAGAATATTAAGGTACATTAAAGGCACTATTTCTCATGGGATTAAGTTCACTAAGGGCAAAAGTTTTCTTTTGGGTTTCTCAGATGCAGATTGGGCTGGAAACTTAGATGACAGAAGATCCACAGGTGGATACTGCATTTTTCTGGGTAGTAATCCAATTTCTTGGTCTTCAAAGAAGCAAACTACTGTGGCTAGATCTTCAACAGAGGCAGAGTACAGGACTCTTGCTCATAGTGCTGCAGAAATGTTATGGCTGTGTAAGCTTCTACAGGATCTTCATTTCAGTATTCCAGCTGCTCCAAAACTTGGTTGTGATAACATCAATACTCTAACTCTGGCTTCAAATCCTATTCAGAATTCAAAGATGAAACATGTTCATCTTGATTGTCATTTCATCAGGGAGTTGGTTCAATCTAAAGCTCTTGATATATTTTATGTTTCTACACTTGAACAATTGGCTGACATTTTTACAAAACCTCTTCATGGACCAAGATTTTTGCAGCTGAGAGACAAACTCAGGGTCTCTGGATCAGATACCATTCGTTTGAGGGGGCATAATGACATAGAGTGTGTTTCGGTGAAGGATAACAGTGAGGGTGTAGGATAAGATGGTTGTAATCATGCATTACACATGTGTGCCAGTCTGTCTTTGAATGTGTCAACCACATGTGTGCCAGTCTGTCTTCACCGTGTGTGTTACACGTGTGCTGGGACTTAGTCTTATCTGTTTTAATCATTGAGTATAAATGTGTCTGATTTTAGTGTGTCTGTAAGTTTGGTGTTTTTTTGAGTTTTAATGGAAATTGTCTGAGTTCTTGATACTGTTATCAAAAATTAGGCGAGTGACCTTCGTAAATCTGGCCAACAACACTAAGAGAAAGGGCTATGGGACTTTCAAAATGAAAGAGTTACTCTTTCAAAATGAAAGAGTATGATCAAATGAGCAAATTTGCTTCTACTATGGGTAGAGAATAGACCACTTTCTTCAACTTTTTCCCCAAAATCTATCAGCCACTCTTTCATATGAAAGAGTAGGCGAAAGTCTTCTCTAAGCGCCAGAAGATCAGCCGTTGCACCACATTTTACGCCAAACGCCAAAAGATTTGTCGTTTTGAGAGAAAATGTATAGGGGCGCCAAAACATTTGGCGTTTTGATAGAAAATACATAGAGGAACGCCAAAACATTTGGCGTTTTGATAGAAAGTATATAGAGGAACGCCAAAACATTGGCCGTTCCATGATGAATTGGGACAAATTTGGGCCACCAAGCCACTTTGGCCTTTAAGATACCCTTATAAGGGCCTAATTTATAACCTTTTGGAGTAGATCAGGTCAACTGTGTCTGTTTTTTTTAACTACAAACGACTGAAGTTCAGGCGCTTAGAGTCTTGATATTTGCTCTCCATGGTCAGTTTCTCACACTTTGGGATAGTCTCTCTTTCAAAATAAAAGTGATAGAGTGCAAAAGCACTCTACCCATAGCCCTTGCTCTAACAAGGAAAGCAAAGCCAGCTGAAAGCATGTATCGAGGGAGTTAAGGGGAACTTTGATATTACATTTTTAGTAATTGAAAAGATGATTTCGCTGAAATGGATTTAACTGAACTTGACTATAACGGTACTACCCGATCGATTAGAAACTAAAGGCCAGCATTCTCTGATAATCGATAGACATGTCCGCCCTTTGTTTAAATGACTCCTTAATTTGTTGTTGACTCGTTGAGCGAGACGACTTCGTTATCCCCTTCAATCAATGATGATAACGGTGATGTTTTCAGCTCTCACTATATTGGCCTGCGCAAAGACACGCGAGAAATTACGATCAGTAGAAGGAGCATGTACTACTCAGTGCTTACATACAAGATACCAAGCTGCCAAGGCCCCAGAGGCCGGAGAAATGTCTAGCCAATAGACAAGCCCAAGCCCAATAATATAGTATACAGGAAGGTGAACTATTGACAATTTGGAGTTAAAGATCGTAGAAACTAGAAATGCTGTACTGAAGGCAAACTTGACTTGAGAATCAAATCGTTGATCGTAGAAACTGCAGCTGCAGATACTGATGGGCTCATGGTTATATCTATATATCTAGAGACTTTGAGTCTCATTAAAATAAATGTTATAGCTTTGACCAACTTTTGAGTTGCTCAATCGCTGAAGAAGATTGGATTACTTATTGGCTTTAAGATGGACTATATAAGAACATGCATTATTATGCATGGGGGCCAAATTTGAGACATGTGGCTAGAGTATGAAGAAGAACAACCACTATATGGTGATCAATTTCTCCAGGTTCTTGTAGTTAGCCGAGCTTTGGCAATAACCGGTTTCCACCAAAACCTATTCAAGCGGAAACTCGATTTTCACCAACGATGTTTAAATGCATATCTAGTTCTCGTCTCCAAATAGTCAAATCCCATAGTGGTTTACATAAATCTGGCAAAGCCATAGCTTACTGTAGTAGTACTCGCTCTAAGTCACATTTGGATCTTGTTCAGTGGGCTAGTTTTGTGGGCCTCTTGGGAAGATTTCGTTGTTTTGATAAGGGCATCCCTTAGGTTTAGGATTTGCAGTAGCTATATAAAGAGATGCTATAACCTAAAACATAGTCGTTTGTAGGGGTGAGCATGGACCGGATTGGGCCGATTTTTGCCGCATCCGGCCCGCACCCAATATTTGGCTGATTTTGGATTCCACATCCGTACCCAATCCATCATCCGGCGGATTTGCATCCAATGGATGCGCGGATGCGCGGATTGGGTGCGGATGATCCACTGATTCTTACAAAGTTAAAATTTATTATAAGAAGATAGCATTGTGCAAAACATGTAAACTGCCGAAACAACCTACATACATATATAATAAGGTATCTCAAATTCTTGTACAACATCACAACTTCATATACAAAAAAGTGACAATGAAACATAAACAACAGCTCCAAAAAACATGTTTTACAACTACCCAATCTAAATCTGCAAAAGTTTTAGAAGTCTAAAGCCTATTGTTAGTACTATGTGTCGTATATACCACACACAAAAAAAAAAGTCAATTCAAAGTGATTACTTCTTCTTCATCCTTGAGCACTTCCAACGCGTTTGCAATCCAGAGAATGAGGACAAATAAATAAATTAATCACTGACATAGTATATCTAATAATCCCTGAGTTTTTATTAAATTTCCCTAAATAACCTTAACCCTAGTGGGTGCGGATGTCCATGGACTTTTGACCACTCCAACCGCAACCGACCCTATATTCAGTGGTTTCTAGAAACATCATCCACGTCCGGCCCATCTTTTGGCGGATTGGACACCCAACCTGCAAAAAACCGTTGGGCCAGATTGGGCCGGCGGTTTTGGGGTCTTTTGCTCACCCCTAGTCGTTTGCCTCTTCCCCTCTGGGTTTCAATCTCTGTAATAAAAAAACTTACGAAATGAACGATTTGGATGATCCTCACATCTTTAAATACAAAATAAGGATCGGCATCCGCACAATGATTTCTTCTCTCAAGATTATGGTTGGGTAAAGTAATAATTAGGGGTGTCAACGGGTCCTATCGGGTCCGGGTAGTATACTACCCAGAACCGGAACCTATTATTTTGATCGGTTCCGGGTCCTAGCGGTTCCGGATCCGGTTCTTAAATTAGTGGACCCAGAACCGGACCCTTTTAAAGAGCCGGGTAATCACCGGATCCGGGTACCCGTCGGGTATCAATAAAATAATAGTTATTTTTTTCCAAAAAACATAAATATACTTCATTTTTTATTTTAGTCCAATATATTTGACTATAGAATTATAGTTATTCTTTTTTAAATTATCAAAGTAAATATTAGTTTAACAAAATAATGAAAAACCTAAAAACATCGAGGTCAAACCTAAACAAATGCCTCAAGTTTTGTTAAAAACACTAGTAAAGTAATAAATAAACGGGTACCCGATACCCGCGGGTACCCGACGGGTATTACCCGTACGGGTCCGATCGGTTCCGGGTCCGATCGGGTCCTACCCGTCGGGTACTTAAATTGCTAATGGGTCCAGTTTTTGGACCCAGAACCGGACCCTAATCACTCAGTTCCGGGCAGGTTCCGCGGTTCCGGGTTACCCATTGACAGCCCTAGTAATAATGGATGTACCAACACTGCTGACAGAGACCTAAAAGGTGGGTGCTAATGGAAGATCTAGATCTCAGTCGCCAGAATGACTCACAAGTCACACTTCCTGGAACAAGCACAAATGCAAACGATTGTATTAGTAGTGGTAGTAGATTTGGAAGTTTGTGTTGTAATGTTTTTGGGATAAGAATTCTGACTTTTAAACCCCGACTTGATCTTGGGTTTGTTGTTCTATTTGGTTCTCAATTAAACTTGTAAATGTAGCATGGGATGGCTGTTGGTTTTAGTTTGTTCTTTTTATAGATAATTAGTCTACAGGCTGTAGTTTCTTTGTTGAGATATTTCAGGGTTTGATATTTCAGTCTAGTAGAATCCCATTGGCAGCTAGACTGTTCTTCACATGTACCTTCAAAGAAGGTGAGGTTGCTTTGTTTAGTTTCTTATGAATCTGATTAGCCACAGGTAACTGGAAAGGATCTGATTTAGTATTGTGAATAGCTATGATCCACGTTTGAGAGCTATATATTTACGGCTGAATTCGTATATGTTCTTGCATTTTTTTTTTGTCGAATTTTCATCATTTGATCCGGATCTTATTATTTTTTGGCTTACAGTCTTTTGTGTTAGTGTACTCTCTTAATATCGGAATATGGTTTGCAATTTGCTGACAATTTTTCAATCTAGAACCTCATTTGTCGGATTTTTATGGGTTACATACCCTGCTCTAGCTCCTCTTGATCGTAATTATGCTTCCCTCGTGGTTCAGTAAAATGGCAGAAAACCTTCACGCCTTTTCATTGCTGTAGACTTTAGAGTATCTTCACATGCATTTTGAACTTTCTTCATCAAGCAATCTTTGGTTGTAGGACAACTTGAGAAACCCTGAACAAGGATAACAAGGACTTCCAAATTCTAGCTAGTACCTGTGCTCGCGTGTCATGTAAATGGTGTCTTTGCTAATCTTATGAAGTCTTGTGGAAACTTAAATTGCAAGCTAGGGATTTTGATGGTTTTTGTTTTCTTATTCTCACGATTTCATTTCCGTTGAATACAAAATAGTTCCGCGATAAGACATGTTTGGAATGTTAGCTTCTTCTTATTAATTCAAGGTCTGCAGTTCGTTTGTTGAGCATTATTTCAAAAAATTCTCAGCCAAGTCAAGCTATGGGAATTGAGGCTCCACCCGTCAGGGGCGAATCTAGGACTTCATAAGAGAGGGTGCAAACACCAACTAGGAAGGGAGTGAAAATATCCATCAATAACTGCGACAGAGCTGTTTCCAGGGAATGGAAAATCCTCTCTTACTGTAAGATGATTGCAAGGACAATGCCCACGCAATAGAGCCTTTCCAGACAGCTCTTTACCGAGCAGCGTAATCCTGGTACATAGAGATTCTGAACGAGACTTAGGTGAAGCAAGTGGCAGACAATTCAAATCTTAGAATATATTGAACAAAAACAAGAATCCAATCCCTATTATTCACTGAAGAAATTGGGAAGTTAGGAAGCCAATTACAGTAGAAGAATCTGATAGAATCAAAGTGATTCATGCATGATAATCTCGAACAACATTTTATTCAAAAACAAGAATTCTTACATTTTCAAGTCAAAAACGGTAGAACCTCTAAGTGAAGATGAGTTGGTATCGCTACAGAAGCAGATGAATCAAATGGTTCGGCTCAAAGAATGTTGTTGAAATGAAAATTAGGATTTGTTTGATTGGTGAAAAGGTTTACACTAAAATTCAGAGAAAGATATGAAACAAAAATTTCATCCATTAAATACCCAATAGGAATGGGAACAATGTGGATCTAGATAAATTAAACATTATACATGGTGGATCTTGAAGATTACATAACTTCATTTCATTAATAGATAAAACAATTACTCCCTCCGTCTCAATTTAATTGACCGCTTTGACTAAGTCAAAAAAAATAAGGAGATTATTTGAATGTACGAGTATACCCATATTAAATATAGAGAGCATAAATGAATTTCTATTTTAGGTAGAAAATAATAAAGAGAAAATATATGACTTTATTTTTGATAACTATAAAAGGAAAAAGAATATAAATATTGTGATAAGAATATATATTTATGAATTTGTTTTCACTTTATCTAGATATTTTTTAAGGGTATATCTGCGAGTTTGTTGGAAAAATACAGATATAATTAGAAGTTGGTTACATTTTTGAGACAAATGAAAATAGTAATGAGGACAGTTAAACTGTGACAGAGGGAGTATTAGATAAAAAAACAATCTAAAATCTTCCTCTTCCCCACTTTATTATCTTCCATGACGTGGAAGTAATTGGCTGATCAGTTGATCAGTCCCATCAGGAAGAAAAACAATAAACAACAGGCTGTGATGTGATGTGAAAGATTAAATCTGTGAGAGGAGAACTCATATTGCGAGGGATTCGTTAATGATTGAACCATCTTCTTCTTATACGATTCTACTGCCGCCGCCGCCGCTGCTGTTCCTAAACATATTGAAATGAAGCTGTTGTTGTTGTTTTCTCTAGGGTTTGCTTTCATTCTCTCTGCACAGAAGACGGAGGGACTAGATGGAGGCACAAATGGGATAGATGCTTCTCTAGGGATTTAGGGTTATGCATTATGATCTAACGGTTGTAACCGTGTTTTGTGACTAACCCTATGCCGGCAATATATCTAATGTAGATCGTAGTGGTCATCTGTTTGGTGTAGATGCGCCACTGCTAGAGTGCTGGTCACCGATCCATAATTGTTTGATATTGTAGACTACATTTTTAAAATAACCAAGGCAAAAGTCATATCCTCTAATCGGATTCCAGAAGCACAATTGTTTACTACACGAGCAGGAGAACGATTTTTTCATTTTCCTTAAAGCAGAGAATTTCAATTTATCATTGCATTGTCATGCCTGTAGATTTTCTACATTCTTTTTTCTCTACATCATGGCTGCAGACGTCCAAAGGGTTACTGGCTGGACAAAGGTCGTGCAAGACTCTTTGTACATGTACACTGTGTAAGAATATGTGACCCATTGACTAGGCACACTTAAGAATTGACTAAATTTGACTAGTCTAAGGATGAGGTGTTAAGTGCCTAGCTCTTATGGCTTGAGGTGTGAAGTATTAGGACACTTATCCCATTATGTGTCAAGTATGTATGATATGTGTTGTTGTAGAATGGTGACACATAAGAGATAGCTTTGATGGTTAAGCTATGCTACACAAATATATATACTTAGAGAGAAGAACTCTTATTTCTTGCCCATGAAAGTTTGCTAGCTACCATTTCCATCACTTAAGAATAGCTACTAGAATGTTAGGGTAGAGAAATATATGGCTAGTCAAATGATTGTGATCCAATTTCATCTCATTAAACATACAAGAGAAAATGTAGAACAAGAAGAAAAGAAAGCTACAAGAAGGAACAACATCATATAGCAATGATGCAAAGTATGTATATCTTAACTCATCTTATTTCTATCTTTTGATTGCTTGTAGTAAACATAAATATCCTAGATCCTATAATCATGATATGGATTGTACCTATTACCATGATTATATTATCCAACACACTGAAAATCAACTCAACTCCATATAATAAACCAATCAAATTTAATAGCAAGGATTGCAAAAAATATGTCACATGATCTACGATTTATTATGTAACCTAAAATTTATTGACGTGACTAAAGGATACAGGTCAGAGTAGTCAGACTTCAAAAAATAGGACGACTTTAAAACTTTTTTAGTTTCTGAAAAGATGATTTCGTTGAGTACAGAAAAAGGTTACATTTTGCTAGACCTTTTAACTGAACTTGACTATAACGGTACTACCCGATTAGAAACTAAAGGCCTGCATCCTCTGAATTTTGTTTAAATGACTCATTTTGTTGTTTCCTTGTTGCACGTCGACTTTGTTATCCCCTTCAATGATGGTATCGGTGATGTTTTCTCGCTATTGTTGGCCATGGCCTCCACCAAGACACACGAGAAATTACGATCAGTAGAAGAAGCATGTACTTTGTGCTTACTTTCAACTCATCATTTTCAGATACACATTTTCAACTCTCTTTTCTTTATCTTATCTATATATCCAACTCTAACTTCATTTTGACACCCTCAATGTTGCAAAAAGGAGCAAACCGGTCTGCTTCACCGAGGTCGTGATCACTGAGTTGTAGTATTAAGAGAAACATTTCAGATGCCAGCAGTTTCAAACTCAATGCGAAGCAGGTTTTATTGCAGTTACACATGGACTGAAATCATAAAAAGAATCCAGAATCTGCGATCAAGTTCAAGCCTAAATAGTGATCTTCGACTCGTATAGGCAACGGGCTTGCTGGTAATTGTGTTGTTGAATAATCAGCAGTTAGATTTGAGTTCATTAACTATTATAATACGAAAGATCTACCTATCCCTATACAAATAGGGGAAAAGGAGTTCAATGTCTCCACTCCTTGTAATACATGCCATTATCGCATACACATCTCAGATATAGAATCAAACAAATCTCTTATACACAGTATACACCATGGTTCTTATAGTTACCATTTCTACACATCCAGTTACAAGGTCAACTACCAATAAATTTTTAATTCCAATGTTTCAAAGGGGATCCCACTTCAAGTCACATTGTCAGGCGTGAACACAGTTCAGTATAAGAGCATTACCACCCAAACTAATCTTATAATTCCACACCAAGTTTCCACAAATTCATGAAATTTCTGTCATTTTTCCTGGAGATTTGCATCCCCAAAAACTGAGAGTAGAAACTTACGGTGTTTCTTTTTAATGACCGAAAACAATTAGAATCAAACGTACGATCTTTGAGCCACATAATGGCGACTTGCATTAAATACCATAAACTTGCTAATTTGTATCCATTCTTCAAAAATTCATAACTTCAAATTCTTTTATGATAATGAACAAACATTTTATTGTAGCAGATGAATTCAGACATTGTTGTCGAAATGAAATGATGAACTGTATTTTTATTTTTAGTTTTTAACAGGGTTTAAAATTCAGAGATAGATATGAAACAAAAATTTCATCTTAAATGCCCAATAGGAATGAGAACAATGTGGATCTGAACATAAAAAAAATCATACATGGTGGATCTCGAAGAAAAACACCTTTTCAGAATTTCATTCCATTGATAAAAAAAAAAAAAAAACGATTCACAACAGAGTTTAGAGTTCTATTCTATTTACTGTTGGTACTTAGATCACACGTTTGCCTATAAAAATTCTGTAATCTTCCTCTTCACCATTTCCTCTTACATTACATGGATATTATTAAAGAAGTAGATTGAATCTGTGAGAGGAAAACTCATAGTGTGGAGGATTTATCGATGATTTGAACCAGCTTCGTCTTCCACGCTTTTGCTGCTGTTACTGCTGATCATAAACATATTTTTGGAAAATTTGTTCTCGTTGTTTCTACTCTAGGGTTTGCTTGGCACAAGTGGGATGGATGGTTCAGTAATGGAGAATAGAAGAGTACTACTTATACTAGTGGGATCTAGGTTTACAGATCTAACGGCTGGAACGTATTTTGTGACTAACCCCTTGCTGCGGTATCTTAGGTAGACCATTGTGGTCATGTGTTTGGTCAAGATGCGCTACTGCCGTATTTTGTGACACCAACCATAATTGGATTTTTTTCTGTTCGATCTAAAGGCCGGTTCTTATGGAATCACCCAAACAAGAATTTTGCTAGTTTGGTCCACCATGAACCAAACTAGCCATGAGACTCCTTCAATGGATGCATTTTTGGCCGATAGATCGAAAAACCAATGAACATTTCACGAGTGAGTTCCTAGCTAACCCACTTTTTAGATTTTTAAATATTTTTTTAATTATAAATGAACCCACCAACTATTTATTAATAGATATAAAATCATCTAAAATCCCACTTAATATATCTCTCCAGATTTTTTAATATTTGTATTTTACTTTCCTTCCTAAATTTGGCCCTATAAGGGAGTATTTGGTCCCATGAAAAAATAATTCCGGCGGTTGTTATATAGTAAAATCGGAAAACCCCTTATAAAAGATGACTGTTTTACCCTTTCTCAATTAGTTGCTAATTACATGATTAGAGTCTAAACAAGATTAATTAGTCTTAACTCTCATATCAAAACAAGATTAAAAATTATCAAACATATCAACCATGAGGATCACCCAAGTTTTTTTAACCAAAATCTTGAATCTGAACAACGCACAATCGGTCTATATATATGGAAACTTAAGCCGATTATTCTTGGGTTCTCGAACAATCGGTTCATATTATTACCAAAGTAAGCCGATTGTTGTTACTCTGCCGAGAAATTTAACCAAATCAATCGGTGCATTTTTACAAACTACTAAACTGAATATAATAACCAAAATCGTTTTATATTAACGGTTATAAAAGACGATTATGGAGACAGGGAAAACCATTTACTTGATCAACCACTAATCGGTTTATCTCAGAGAAAACATCTAACGATGTAGGAAATCTATTTTTCTATCGGTAGGTATAACCAAATTTAGAGAACGATTATTTACTGCCACCATAAAATCGTTCGATATGTGCATTATTGTAAACCGATTTCGAACTGTTTTTGAGTAATATTAATCACGACTGTTCGATATCGTAAACCGTGTGACTTTAATTATGCCAGTACACGTTATGTCAACATACTTGCATGTATGCCAAGCGTTTTATTTGAAATAAATCCCAATAAATCTTAATAAAGGGCCTTTAGGTTTCTTTTGGGTTATAAATAGGTTAGGTTATTAGAGAGAAAGAATCAGTTTTTTTTATATTTCAAAAATTATTTGAGAATTGAGACTAGAGAGATATAGAAGTTTTAAGGTTGAACAATGGCTGTCAAGAGTGAGTTGCAGATTTTGTTGCAAAAAATGTATGCTGCTTTAGATGAATACAAAGAAGAGGAAACCGCGAGGGCTGAAAGGGAAGGTGTTGATCCTAAAAGAATGTGGAAAGTTGGTGGCTTCTTGGTGAGCATCCCTCATCTTAAGATGAAGGTCAGAGATAGTTTTGATTCTTTGTCGATTGAGAAGAAGTTGGTCCGCTTCTTTGTCGATCATTCTGAGGAGTTATCCCAACCCAATTCTCGTCTCTGTCTTATTATTGGTGAGCAACTTTCAATCTATACGGATTCTCCTAACAAAGATTTAGGGGTTGTAGTCTTGGGTCCCAAAGTAATCACTGTAGGGAATCCTCCTATTCGAACTTTCACTACCCATATTGGAGGTTTGCCTGTATTTGGAATGGTTAGAGATGGCATGGTTGAAGCAACATCCGTTAAGGGAGAGGGAGGACATGCCTCGACTAGTGGGGTTAAAAGGAAGCACTAGAGGAGATGGTGAACAAGGGGTCTTTTTAATTTTATGTTTTATGCTGTTTTATGAAGTGTTTTTATGATTTTACTTGAGGGTTTGTTAGTTTTCTGTTCTACCAATTTAAGCAACAATTAAGAAACAATCGGTGTATCAGAAAATCTATTTCTAACGATTATGGTTGTTGTTTTCTATAATCGGCGTTGGAGTTTGTGATATTGTAACGATTATGGCTCCTGAAAAAACCAGGAGTAAAGTTGTCATATAATCGTTCTACATATATATGTATATAAACCGATTATATCAAATAAAAACTGGCCCATTCATTGATTTAGGAAATTGAACACATGGTTTGGGAAATTCTAAAATTACATAATCTAGTAGCTCCAAACTAGCCTGTCATCCATTAATACTTCATCAATGAATCTCGGAGCACGTCTCTTCAACACGTTATAACAATTCTTGAAAGCGTATGGTTGTCGGCCTTGGCGTACTTCCCATATAACCGCGAATCTCGCTTTCTAAAATGAAAGAGTGAAAGAAAAGCATGAAGTTAGTATGCAAGAATCTAACAATGAAACAAGTACAAACATCTCTTCGATTCATCTTCGCGAATTGGTGTTGGTTGACCACTTGATTCTGGTTCCCTGTTACATAAATGGAAACGACTTAAAAATCTAAAGGTATTAAGAGATTAATCGGCCTATATACATTCATACATTAAACGATTTACCAAAATCGGTGCATGTATTTATTAATAAGAACCGATAAATAGAAATAAGTTCAAAACTTTCTGAGAGAACCAGAATCGGTAAACATACAACCAATTATCTAACGATTACTTAAGTTTAACATTTATGGACCTGTCATCCATAATCGGTGTTTAATATGCATATCATAAAACGATTTTGAAATGCCAGTAAAGGTTCAAACAATTCAGAGTTACAACAATCGGTGTACTAAGTACTTAATGTTCACCGATTGTTTCTGTGAAATAATAATCGTTAGTTAATTGTAACACAGAAAAACGATTGTTGCTCGAGACCAACAACAGTCGTTATATATTTGCAACTACATACACCGATTCTGGGTGGAAATGAAGGGTTTCGATTCT